>JABMBT010063395.1:0-11753 GCA_018906895.1 Odontocolon sp. PSUC_FEM 10030002
AATTTGTAATATTCGTGATGCAAAATTGGTTACGAGTTTCGAATGATTGTCTTTATAATTATGGATTTTCCGTGTCGTATTCTGAAACTGTGATTTAAAATTGAACGTACCAAAAACGAGAAAAAAGAAGAAGCTAAGATAAAAAAAAATGAGTGAAAATCGAGTGGCCCGAGGTATTATCGGTTATCCGTACTTGTACGAGGGGTGAGAAAGATATCGCGGGCTCCGAGGGGGCGATGAGGGGCACGGTGTCGGGAAGACAGGTTGGTCGCCGCAGGGGTCCACTCCGATGAGCGCATACGACGGAGTAATGGTGCAAGAAGAAGTATAGAAAGAGATCTCGTGCGTCCTGCATAAGGGTGCAAGTGAGATAGTGATAAAAATCTGAGAAGAGAGCAAACGAAAAAAAATAAAAAAGGAAATACAAAAATAAACACTGGAGAGAGTCAGTATGCATCTGATCCCGTACCAACAACGATAGGTACCAACTTCGTCTTCTTCCACCTCTTTTTCCATCTCAGGGAACTTCGCGAGTATGCATATATACCTATATACGCTTATGTACATATATACGTATTACCGTAATGTATATATATACCGTGTGTATATAGTCCGCACTGAAGTTCGTACACAACTACCTGGATGTACGCGAACTTGCGCTCGAACTTTTTTTTTTAATGCTTTCATGCCCACCGCGTGTTCGTTCGTTCATTCGTTCACTCGCTTACTCACGCGAGAGAGGACCTATCGAGGATCTTGCGTCGTAAGTCTGGAACTTTATGTCCGCGCGGCTAACCTTCTACTCCGCCATCACCCTAACTTACGATAGCCAGTCGCGAGCGCGAGAGGTCCACTCTGGACTCTCTTCTTCCAGTATACACCGGGCTCACCTTTTTCCCTACATAGTAGGTATCTACGCTTACCGTCCGTACCCCTCTTGACGATGTTGCGCCCAGAGGCAAGTTCACCACGGTGAGACTCCCCTTGCGTTTGCTTGAGACGTCTATGTCCCTGAGCTTATGTGTGGTTCAAGATATGGGACGATTCTTTCCTGTTCCTGGAGTTGGGCTGAAAAGATATAGCTGCATCAGCAACGTCGGTATAGGAAGCGTCTGCTAACCTGCTCCAGTGTCTCTCGACGAAATGCTGTTCGGAACATAAATTTCTTGTTCGCTGGTTAAACTCCGACGCTTTGTCGTATATTTTGTATACAAGTTTTTCATGCCCCAAGGAGAAGCAGCGTTTTGCTGCTTTGGTTGTGCCAAACCCTCGGTGATGGTGTACGGTTTCATCTTGAGAATATAACCAGCACCAGTATCAGCACAGCTCGTTCGCCAAGACGTTCTGTTACGTCTGTATGGAATGGGTTCGAACAGGAATTCACTTCACTTCTAGCTCGTAACGATTATCCCGATAACGATGAGACGCGACGAGAGAGATAGTAGAAATCGAGTCCCGGGGCTACGTAACGAAGCCCTCGAACGATTTTTGCCTGCTGTTGTTGTCCGCTCTCCCGTCGCGATTTACTGATCCTGAGAATGCACTTTGTATATGCCGCTCGGGAGTACATCAAGTCGAATGTTTGAACGCAACAGGATGCACTTGTGAAGAAAGGGAACCGACGAGGCGATAATAAAATCGAGTTATGTCGCATATAGTCCATTCTATGAAACTTTAAATTCAATAGTCCACGTGAAATCACTTTGTGCCAAGATCTGGCAAAGATTAATTTAATTGAAAGGCCGAAATGGACGATGAATGTGATAAAAAGGAAGGTGACCAAAGCTAGTAGAAAAGGAAAGGGTTACATAGCCGTGATGAAAAAAGTACGTGGACACCCTATGTACCGGTTCCTTGTCGTTTGACTTTGGCCTACTGCGAAGAGAAAGAAGTAAACGGAACACTCCTTTAAGTTGTACGCGTGCAGTAGCACAACCTAGGTCAAGACTTTTGCGCCACGAGAGAAGAGCGATAGTGGCAATAATTTAGAGATTCCATTCATCGTCGTCCTCGCAAGAATAGCAAGGGGAGAGAGAGTGAGAAAGATGAAAAGGGCTGGCTGCTGTCTGGCAGGTACACCATTCAGCATACGCGGTGGGCGGAGTAGGTATGTTTCATCGCGAGGAGGCAGAGAAAAAGAAGAAAGGGAAGGCAATGGCAAACAATCAATGAAGTTCGCCAGCTAAAGGCACCGGATTCCTTGTAGCCCTTTAGATGTCGTATTTGGAAATATTTATGGTTGTACGAAAAAATGTTGAAGCACAACCGGTAGAAATCATATTACCATTTCTAATTCACTGGGGAAACTTTATGTTTGAATACATTGAAATGGTATCCTTCTAGGCTTCTGGTTTCTATTGACCTTGAGTACAGAACAGTTCCTCTGGAAAGGAGAAATGGAGCTACTGCCTAATGTATGTAATTGATCTATTGTGCGATACATTAGCACTCCAAGCAGACAGGAGGGTTTGGTTATTCTCTTCTACAAGGGTTCGAGATTCAATGCCGAATAAGGAAGCGAGGAGACGTGATCAAATGAAAGGACTCTCAATGGACAAACCTGAATCTTCATGAATTCCAAGGTATATTCTACCTATCTCGTATTAGTTCTTTGTGTCATTACATTAGACTAATACAACCTTTTGTCGACGTCTCGCAGGTATTTTTATACCTCTCTAGAATCCGTTTCTCTCTTTTCTGGACAGCTGGATCACTCAATCACTTTAGTTTCAGTTTAGTTGATGTAATCTTTTTTATTGTCTCAAATTTACAAATTCAGACGTTATTGAGGGAACCTTCTTTTTGATTTATAGTCGTCCTCATTTCTTATTGCAACTTGTAGTGGGGAAAGAAATCGACGATATGGTTAGCCATGTCGTCACGTCACCTCTCGCATGACTCGAATAATGGCTATAATATATAATGCAATGCCGAGGAACCCCTTTTTCTTGTGCGTGGTGGCCATCCGTGCATCACGCTGTGACTTCACGAAGACCGGACACTTTGGATTATCATGCGGTTTACCACAACCCGGGGCCATTGACATATTTTGACTTTCGTTCTGTCTCTTCCACTCCATCTTCTTCTACCTTGTGGCTTCACTCGATGAAACCAGCGGGAGAAACCCCCTTGGGCAATTATCCGATCTTCAGATTTCGCGTGCACGTGTGCCAAAGGCTGCGTCGTGGGCCTTCACCATTGCACTCGCACGGGAGACGATTATTCGCGAAGCCACGAATATATCACAGCCAGATGGCTGTAATCATCGCAGGAAACCGGGAATTATATCTACCTCGTTTCTGAGGAGTCGTATATTATAGAAACATACTACAGGCATACGTTTTGTGGTACGTATTATTTGGCCTCTGCAGAGTTTATCGATTATAAAACCGATTGGTTTGTGACTTCTGTTTCCGCTTTTTATTAGGATACGATTATAACGATCTTTGCCTACATGACGATTAAGGTTAGTAGTCCCGTGATCGATATCCTAGTTTCTCGCTTGTCTTCAAACGGCGGACGATGACGGGAAAGAAGCAGTCTTTGTGAATTACAATAGTATAACATACCTTCGAACAGAAATTCTGATGCTGTTATCGTGTGTTTTAGGATATGTTTCTCGTGTCCTGCGTGATGTGTTCACCCACGAGAAAACTATTATCCCTCAGTCGCGTTGCTAGATTATGATTGCATGACTGTGAAATTGGTCGTCGGGGGAGCATATTCTATTATATATACACATGTATCTACGTCCAAAGGCGCGCAGCTCACAGCTGAACCAGCAACTTTTGGCTCGCATGACTTCGTGAGTTTCGCGAACAATCGTCGTAACTAGCTTTCGGTAGTCGTTTCTGCTCGTTGCTACTGCTGCTATTCCTGCAACTGTCGGTACAGTATAATATAGAGTATAACAAGAGAGGAAAAGAGAGGTAGTGTCTGAGCGGCCAGCACGTGGTATCTTCCCACGTCAAAATGACGGACAGACGGGCCAGGGTTTGACAGGCCTAAGGACGAGCGAACGAACGAACGAACCAACCAACGGATGGACGGACGTACGGTACCGTACACCGGTAGCTTGTATTTTATTCAGTCCCGACGACCGAACAATTACCGGCGTACAGTTTAGCCCTATCTCACTTTTTACCTGTCTTTATCTCCTACGCGTTGTATTTCAGAGCTGCACAAGTTAATACGTGGACATTGAACAAAGAAACTGCCTAACCATCAACCGACTCTGCATCCTGGCCAGCTAAAGACTGTAGCTTAAAGACGGACAGAGGTATACAGAGAGGGATAATTCGATCGGGTTGGATAATTACCGATGATAGAGCAAGAGCAACCAACAGTAGAGAGAAAGGATTCGCTCCCTTCGGTTCAACGGAGGGAGTGAGGTTCCCGTCGGAGGAAACCGTGAACACGGTATGGCACGAAATCAGCGGTGCGGGACCAGCACGATGTGCTGCTGGTAGCGGTGTGGCTTCTATATAGCGTGCAGAACCCGCCGCTCCGGGTCTTGCATCGGTTCACTCGCGAATCTAGATTATAAATCGTGTGTTCGATGCCGGGGTTGCCCGATGAACCTGAAAGGGTGTGCATAGAAAGGGTCTTGCTCGAGTCTTTGCTGCTATCGAACTCTGAAAACTCGTCCGAGGAAATGTAGAACTTACCTATACGTTCGTTTCTCCTGAAATCTGAAACCCAAACTGCGAATAGCCTCATTTATTTCGTCATATCTCTTCACTTTTGTGTTTTTTTCCGACCGATGGTTTCAGCTGAAATTACTTGGGAATCTCTAACTAGTAAATTGTAGAAAGGCCTTAGGCCATATAGCACTCTGGTAATCAAGTGTCTCAGATATAGAAGATACTTTAGAAAAGTACTCTGACAGCATTCTTGGAACACACAATGGCCATATAACTTTTCCACACGTAGCTGATTTAGCCGGAGGTGAATCTCGTTGTCTGCGTAGTTTTTCGTGTGCTATCCGAAAATTCGTTCGGGAGAGAACGGAAGATGCTGCACCGATATTATACGCTCTTGCGAGAAGATAGACCCGAGATATGAGATGCGAGAGTGGGAAAGGGGCAGAGCATGTTCCATTCACCTCCCGTTTCCCTGATAATAAAGAGGCGAACAGGCGGTTGGATGATGGTACATGAACGTCCCGCGAGTCTTTCGAGCTACTGCAGCAGCACTGCTGCGCTACAGCCCTTGCAGCTGCAGGAAAAGCATCAGCAGTATAGCGAGACGATCACCCTCCCTCCCGCCCGACGAGTTTTTCCACCCCCTCTCTCACCCTTTCTCACTCTCTCGATTTTCTCTCGCACCACCCTGCGAAGCGGCGCGTACCGCTACCTCGCCGGCATCGCATTCTTCTATTTCATTGTCGAGAAAACCAATTTCCTGGTACCTAAATTACGCGAGCTGGCGAAAAAGCCCTCCCGCATCCCTCCCACCACCCTAGTATCCCCCGCATCCCGTCACGCTTCGTCCTGCCGCACCCTCGACGTACCACGCGTTCCGTTTCCACCCGCTAACCTCCCCTGTCTCAACCCCTCTCGCGTTCTCCACCGGCGCCGGTAATATCGCAAGTTTCTACCTCGCTCGAGTCTACCCGCTCACGGCGAACCGAAGCGAACCCAGAACGAGAGAACCATGAGAGTGTGAGAGGAGAGAAGGTTTGCGAGCTACCAGAGAGAACCAGAAGCGTACCAGGAAACGGGAGCGATGGGAATGAGAAGGATGAAGCAAAAACGTTAATTTGAAAACGTCACAGTTTAATTTAAAATTACGTAAGTAGGGAGTTGGTGCTGCTGGTTCGCTTTCTATAGCTAGAGGCTCTCTTGTCTATAGCGCAACCCTCCATCTATCTATCTACTCTCGCTTGCCTAGCATCCTTCGTGTTCCGCAATGCAACTCGACTCTTCTTCCATCTCACTTTTTCTGGTTTTCTCAATTCTCTTATTCGCTTTTGCTCGTACCTTTTCTTCCCTACGATTTTCTGCTTTATTTCCTAGCCGTTTCTGTCTCTCTCATTTCCTGGATATTTTCCCATCTCTGGCGTATTCCAGGCTATCGAGCTAATAATAGCCGCGAAGTTGTCGCGACTCCTCTCTCGCGCTCTTTTCATCCTTTCCGGTGGTTCTACTTGTACTCAGGCTTCTGGTACCATTTGCAATTATTCGGGGAACGAAAGGAATTCGCGAACCAGCGAACGAAACCGTGGGGGCGTTGAAATCCGTCTCGCTATATACGTTTGTTCTGTGACCGTCGCGCCGGATCGCAAGAATTGAACGAAGGACCGAAGAGCGAAGGGCAGTAGCGAATGAAAGAGGAAAAAGGAGGAGGATGAGGTGAGAGAAATTCTTACGCCCTGATGCTACCAGTAATACGCTTTTTCGCGACCATCCTCGCGGATATCGAGTAACGTGAACGGTGGCGACCGGATTCCGACGAGATTGCTTTTTCGACGATGGAAAGATTTTTCTCTGACACATTTCCTACTCCTATATATTATATGTATCTACTTCATACAGAAATAGCATAAATAGATGGATCGCATAATTGATGCAGAGCTGACGACTTCCTTCATGATTATTCATCGGTTCACGCCTCGTCTAATAAAATTTAAAGTGTGACATTCGGTGAACACTCCAATAGTACTAATGTACATATATATATATAGGTATACTATCAATGGCAAATTACAAACGTTGGTTTTAGTTCTTAATTTATCGAAACAACATCATTATTCACGATTGTCAGATTCGATAAGGCACGTGCGACTGACGCATAATCTAACACACCGGCAGGTGAAAATTTCCTGCGTCTCTTACTCCCTGATACTTTTGTATCCTACGCGATTAAATACTCGCTTTACAACTGTACGCATAGTTTTAGATCCTCTATCAGGTTTCAAGAGATCTCGACTGTTGTTCGATGTGCGAAAGAGCAGCTGTTATTCCCACCGTCACTTTTTCGAATACAAGGCATAGACCAAGAACTCGCGATGTTTTTCAAATCCAACAAAAAGATAAAAGTAAAGAACGAGAATATCATGCCGATCGCTCCGACACGTTTCACCAAAACCCTTTGAACCTTTTCCTTTTCTCACTCGAGCAGTTTGTAGCCGAAAGGATTCCATCCGGTTCGTACGACGGGAACCGAAGAATTTCGCGACCCACCGGTTCCGGAGGATCGGTGGCTATGTATGAACCTTCCAAAGTCTCAGGATCGTCTTCGTCGTCGTCATCGTCGTCGTAGGATAAACATTTCACGCGCCGCTCGGTGCGAGCACGTATAGCTCGAGATGGAACGTCGAAGAACGCGATACCACGTTTGGAACCCGATACCGCGATGCGGCGTGGGTCTTTCTTCGCGATTTCAGCAGAGAGGAAGGCGAGAGGAGGGTATTCTCAATTCCGAGCTAAGGCACGGATCCTCTGGATTCTACCAGAGGCAAAAGCACAAGGCATGAACGTTGCTGCTGGGCGACGGGTTTCGATCTCTTGAAATCTCCGCTCCAAGTCTTTTCCTTCTTCATCTTTCTTTTCTTTTCTTTGTTTTTCTTCTTTCTTTTTTATTTCTTTACAATGAAACACGAACGAGTAGGCTGATGATGTTTTTTGTCTCTTATTTTTCCTTGCGTAAAAAAGTTCGAAGAGGCTAACGAACTTCTTTGAATCTTAACTTTAGCCTGGTGTGTCCTTGACCCTGGATGTTCTTCTCTTATTTACATCTCTTTTTTCTTTTATTTCACCTCGATGTTCTTGAATTTCTCTTCTTTTTTTTGTTCGTATATTCACACGAGATGCACCGACATTAAAATACAACGCGATGTGCGCGTATTTGCTGCGAAACAACGTGTGTCCCTTTTGGCCTTTTGTGCAAATTTGTATAAATACGTTACGTACTAAATACAACATACTGTAGTATCGCATACCTAAGGTCCTGCTGGTATCGCACGAAGAACACGCGAAACTCGTGATCTCATCTACCGTTCCTCTTTCGGTCTTTATCCTCGAAACAAGGTCCTGGAACAGCGGAGCGCTAAACGAACCGACGAACCTGTGAGCTCGTGGCAAACCAGTTTTCATATTTTTCGTATCTTGCGATAAATTTGCAACGAAATACGGGAAAGATACACGAGACCTGGCAATGCCGTTCACACTCACGAGTATCTTGATTTTCTCGCTTCGTTTGTTGGTCACCTCTGTATGTGTTTCAACAGTGCAACGAGATTCACTTGAGAATGCAGCGTTATCCAAGAGGAACGAGCCTCGAGTATACTTGGATACAAGTGACTCGGGTAGATGCAACTCAGAGTCATGCATATTCCTTCGTGCATATCCGTGATATCTTTCGAAAACTCGTTCTCCAGTGTTCCCTGATGAGATTGCGTTCGCACGTAGGTTCCGCAAATTCTGTTACAGTATATAGATATAATGTAATGTATATATACCTACAGCTAATACGTGCAGTCGATTAGATCCATAACGTAACGATTTTATTTCTTTCGTGTTTCAGGTGAGTAACACATTCATTCCGGAGAACCTATCTAATAGCCGCAGAACGTTGGTAAGAGCTTCTACACTTTTTATACTAAACCTACATGTCATCGGATTCCCAGCAAAAGAAGCATAAAATGACGTGTCTTAGAGAAGCTTCCGCTCACGAGCGATGAGGATTTAACAGTGGAATAAAAGAGATAAGACAGAAGAAAAAAAATAAGATCCCACTCGTCTGTCGGTCTAGAGAAAAAGTAAGCGGACATTTAGTGATTTTTGAATGGTGGTGAGAATGGTAGAGCTGTCTGAAAGGTTTTGGTCAGTTCGACTGCACTGACCAGTTGTTCGTTTTATAGATTCATAGTAGTTCGTTTTATAGACACACGATTTATTGTATCATTAACGTGTATCGTTACAAAAGTAACACAGTTTATTATTCATGACAAATACCTACTGCACTATAATAATATAATGAAAAGAATGCGAGAATTGGGTGCCCCAATGTGGTACAGGGGTTAGCATGACACGTCGTTAAAACACGCGTGAATGCATCAACGAAAATAAACACGAGTCAGCATAGAGTGTATCGTCGCATGCGTGTAGTTCTCAGGCGAATAATAACACAAAGGGTGTTTGCAGCCCTCGTCATCATTGGTTGTGCTCACGAAGAAGGTCTAGCACCCTCGTGATTCACCCACGAATGAGATTCATCGATGAATGTCCTATCCGCGTACATATATAAGAATTGAAAATATGGTTGGGGGTTTTCCATCGACGTAAGTAAAGTTTCACAACTAACGACGAAGACCTCACGTCACGCTGGGGAGAATTATACAACGATTATGCCGAGATGATCATCATTGTCGTCCTATCTTTTTGACATGTAAATTCAAAATCATCTCTTGAATCAAAAAGAATTGCGTAACTCTTATTGCATTACAGGAAAGAAAGTATCCGTAGATTTAGGTTGATATGACAGAATGAAAATGTGTATTGTCGAAATGTTGGAACTCTCTGGCGTGCGCATGATTCGTTGCGGAAACGACAGAATGCAGTGACGCAACGGTGCAACGACGGAAACGCGTCAACTCGACCGAATCGAACTCTCGCATGCTGTGTTCTCCGTTCTCGAATCGTACGTCGGATCGTTGAAACAATATTCCGTGGGGTGAGCAGAGGGCAGGGGGCAGCTACGATATATCGCGAAATCGTACAATGATCGTTTAATCGGCCGTGCATCAAACAATTGGTGGACGGCCGGTCCTGCGTCCGGCGACAACGACACGAGTTCGTGTTCTGCATTGCTCTATAATAGCAGTAGAATACTCTATATGTTCTCTCGACGGGACCGGGAACAGCAGCAGGAACAGCAGCAGGAGTCGAGGATACTGATGCACCGTCGATGCATCGATGCACCGGGGGTCGGGCCGTCCGTCCGTTCGTCTTCCGCAGGGACAAATAGCGAGCGATGTGAATCCGCGTTACGATCCGGTGAGCATTTGATTGCCCGTGCTATTATGACTGACGTTTTCGCGGTACGTCCGTCGATCTCTCACTTTCTACTCTGGTTTGGTTACCCTGCTGCTGTGGCTGCTGCTGCTGTATATTTACCGCATCCTCTCTCCTGTCCCGTGCTCGCCAACAGCTCATCAGACGTCAATACGTTTAGTACTGACGACGGTAGCCACGCACATCAAATAGAAATAGCAATGAATACTTCAGCGTGTCTAGCCATCGTTGAATTGACACCAACGACCAGTCGGCAGTCTTTTGCGTGTACTCTGCAATGAAAAACTTGTTTTATTATATAGACAGTGTTGTTTATCCATTTG
This sequence comes from Odontocolon sp. PSUC_FEM 10030002, assembly GCA_018906895.1. NCBI lineage: Eukaryota > Metazoa > Arthropoda > Insecta > Hymenoptera > Ichneumonidae > Odontocolon > Odontocolon sp. PSUC_FEM 10030002. The sequence continues at coordinate 10,340 of JABMBT010063395.1, forward strand.
GAACAAAATGAAATATTAGCTCCAGACACACTGTTTCTGCAATGGTATACGATTGTTCAGACTGGAAGGACGCATTTCGTGCTATATAAAACATAAAATCGATTTGTCTGCTTCAACTTGCCAAGTAAAAAGGCTGATTTCTTTACGAACTAAAACTGGAAAAAATTGATGCCTGGTCAAATTTCATTTTCTTCGTTAACTAATTGCATTTTAAAATTCAGTAATAATCTTCAAAATCGCTGGATAGGAGAATATAGTTTCAACCTGGAAACATTTGATAGATTTCGTTTCAAGTGGAAACATAACTGCCTTGCCTGAGAAAAGTTACAACGAGGATCATAAGGCTGTCCTATCGCACGAGAACTCGTCTGGCTCACTAGTCTGTCTGCCTACCTATCAGGAGATTTCCTTTATCGACATTTTGATACAAAATGGCTGCTCGCGACAGGGAGTCTCCGCGTAATCTCTCTCGATTCAAATTAACACACGCAGAGCTCAACGGGGGGTCTTTCGCTGTGGCGTGCCATGGCTCGAGTTCTTAGGCTCGAGCTCGCGCGTACGTTCACTCACTGACTCGTTCGCGGTATGAAAGAGAGATAATATCACCGTACATCTCTCAACCATCTCTCCTCTGTCTTTCCTTCAAAGCTCACCGACGAGCGTTTCACTCTTCAAGCGAGTCCTGTTTCCTCTTTTTTTGTTTTCTTCTTTTTTCATTCTTCGTTTTAGTTTTCTTTCTTTCTGAACTATTACTTTCTTTTCTCGTTTCGTTTCACGGGAACGAACGCGAATAAAGAATGAAGAAAAGCAGAAGAAGAAGAAGAAGAAGAAGAAAAAGAAAACCATGCGCCGTCCGATGGAGGGTGGTTGGGAACGCGAGGGAGATGAGAGAAAGGGAGTAAGAGAGCGACGTGATGCGAACCGCTCTCGCCGAGAGAATGCGCCGTCTACCGGGGGGTTATATGGAAATGTTGGTCAAATATATCATTCCGGCTTGACAGTGCAATTCTCTTATCTGCCTCGCGCCGCCTGCCGCCGCTGCTGCTGCTGCTGCTCTGCTCTACCCCCAAGCCATCACGGCTTCGTACACGAGGTGGCCCACGGGGTGGTCGGGGGTTGAAACGTTGCTACAGCTACTGGCGCTGCTGCTGCTGCTGCTAGGGGATCGGGAGCTGAAGCGTCCGATAGAGGATCTGCAAACACGTTGCTGCTGTTGCTGCTGCTGCTGCTGCTACCTCCAACCCCTCAGCAACCCCCGACGATCCTCTCGTTCTGCCTCTGCCTCTCATCCTCGCCTGATTCCTCCACAGAATACGAGTGAAACCGGGCTCTATGTGCTCTCGGTTCAACGAGATGACGAACTGCCTTGCAAAATAGAGCGGAATGCGTACAGTATTCCCACAAGGAATATTTA
>JABMBT010063506.1:0-11753 GCA_018906895.1 Odontocolon sp. PSUC_FEM 10030002
AATAATAAGCGGGATATTAAAATACTCGCAGCGATTTCTTCGAGGATTCTAGAGATCTCGATGAAGCATATTTCGGGGTATAGTTTGATGGATAGGATAATAAATATCTATCTCGTATCTTTTTGGCTCCAAACAGACGAATCTCGTTTCTCGTTGATTCGTAGGATCACCCTTCAACCCTTGCGTTGCTCTGTTTGGAGAGAAGCCACAGAAATTCCACCACCTTTTGTGCTAGCTTTGGCGTTTTCAGCGATTCCCCTCTGCCACTACGTTTCTCTTTTTTTTGTTTTTACTTTTTAAGCGAGTATATTGAGCGTCTGTTACCTGCAACCTGGAGAATCGCGGATGTTCCGGTTGAACCGAGAGCGTTCGTTGCCGTGCAAGCCCAAGTGCCTGCGTCATCTGCGAAAATTTTGTCAATAAGTCTCATTAAACGTGTACGAAATAACGGAATTTTAGTTTTGTAACTAGCGAAATGCTGACTAGATTTCGTTTTGAATAATTAAAACTGAGCAAAAAATAGCCAGCTTTTCGTCTCTTATAAAATCTCGTATCTCGGTAAGCAACACAAAAAAAAATGTCTCGTCGTTTTTCGAGAGTTCGACTCACCATCGTACGCTCTCGGAATCACGAGGCGACAAACACCATTTCTGTAGTGAATTTCGTAGTCACGCGAATTTTCAACAATCCTGCCATTCTTCGACCAAAGAATATTAGGCTGTGGCTCGGCTTGAACGATGCATTCGAATCTCGCCGTTTGACCGCTCAAGGCGGCAATGTCTCGTAAAGGCTGAAAATTAATTAAAAGATTAATGATCACTTCTCAAGAATAAGAAAATGACTCGGAAAGTAGTTTTTAACGTACTGTGATAAATAGCGGCGCTTTTTTCGGCTGAATGTCGAGATATGGCTGAATGACTTCTTTGGTATTCGCAACTCCGTTGCTACTTGGCCACGGAGATTCTGAAAATTTAATTTTACACTATGAGCCGTGGTCCATCAGTCGCTAAAATGGACGGCCCAATAATTGACCACTCTTTTAAATATTCCATTTTTCGGTACAAAATAAATATTAATTTTATAATCGTCACCATTCAATATTTATAACTCGGTTGAATATTCATGATTAATAATTGGGCTGCCCATATTAAAAAAAATATTCACTCTGCAACGATCCGTATGTAAACAATCCAAATCATTGCAGAGACACTTACACCGCCTTCGATCACGTCCGCTAAGAAGTTGTAGCAATTAGTACTTAATTCGCTGATTAATTTTGTATGGGGTAGAATGAAATTTATGATGAATGACAGATATTAATAATGTAACCAATGGGTGTGACTCGATAATGATCCGATAGCGATAGAGCAAAGATAGTCAAAAAAAGAAAAGTTCCTCGTTGATCGTAATCGCGAAAATTTTAATTCAGCATTTATGGGAGTTTTGGCTTTTTCGACGAATACCTGCGGCGGAGTCCACGTTGCTGGGTGGCCCGGTGACGCTGCTGTGTCTTGGCGAGAAGCTGGGTAGACTCGGGCTCAGGGACATCGGACTGGGAGTCGTAGGGTCCCATCTGGGTGAGGTCGGGGATTGTGGGATCACCAAGCTCGGCGGTGGTGGCATCAAATTTCCCTGTTTCTTAGCGCGTTTTCGCGTCGAGTCCTCAGCCTCGGAAAATTCACTTTCCGAAGTTGGTTCCCACTTAACTGTCTTCGAAGGGGTCGTAAATTTGCTGGTCCCGTTGCCAGTTTTCAATGGACCAGTTCTGGATGGTTGTTGACTTTGCCAGGTCGGAGTTGGTTTCGAGAATCCGTTTTCTCGACGACCCGTGAATTCGTGGACGATAGGAACGTCGATATCGCTCGCTCTGCGCTGACCCTGAAAACTTTTGCTGCTGCTGGCGACTGTTCTCTTTCCCTCACCGGGAAGAACGATTCCAAATTCGTAGCCAAAGTCGTATTTGAAGTAGATCAGCCCGGTGTCCGGGTCGATGTGTTTCGTGCCTGAATCGAATCGTCATGATGTTTCCAATATTCGTTGATTTTAATCGTAGGGAAGATATTTCCGAAGACCCTCGATATGCGGAATGTCTAAGCTATTGAAATGTTGTTGTTTTTTTTTGTTTACCGTATTGAGCTACTCGAGATTCCTCTCGATAAGCCTGCGGATCGTCAACCTCGGAAACTCGGGGCTCCACCGACGGATGCTTCAGAATCGGCTTGCTCTGCTTCAAGTCCGACTGGATATCGTGAACGAATTTTTCCGTCTTGTTCTTGAAACTGCTCGTCATATCGCTCATGTGCTTCGAAGCTACGTCTAAGAATTTTACACGATTCTCAACAACGATGGAAAATCAAGAGCAACTCAAAGAAATGAAGCGAAAGATAGAAACGGAAGAGAAAAAGAAAGAGAAGACAGAAGAATCAACGACCCGAACAATTTCTACAAGAAAATAAGAGATAGCGCTGAAAATAATAAATCCTGTTGACAAAGAATATTCCTTACGATTCGCTGCTTTCTTGACGTTGGTACTGGACAAATATCCAAACTGCGGTGGAGTTCCTGGCTCGGGAAGCGAATCGTGACGTTTCCTGGTCTCCTGGGTTCTCCGCAGTCTTTCGCTTTCTTCGTTCAGATATCTCAAATGTTGCTCGAAGCTCGTAGTCTGGTTGAACATCGCTGGAGGACCCGAGTCAAACTCCATCGGGGTAACGACCCGTTCACCGGCATCCGTTGGTGGCGGAACGCTGGAAGATCTCGGGAAACGGGGAGGCTGGACTTTTCGGTACCGAGGATCTTCGGTGTCGCTGTCAGCTGGCGCCCATTTCGGACGAATTCTTCCAAGATCAGCATCGCTCTCGTAATCGGATTCTCTGAATTGACCTTGAACGAATTTTTTTGGTTTCGGGACGTTAAATTTCGAGGCTTGTCGTTGCTGTTGAAATTGTTGTTGTTGTTGTTGCTGTTGTTGTTGTTGTTGTTGCTGTTGTTGTTGTTGTTGTTGTTGTTGCTGTTGCTGTCGTTGTTGCTGCTGGAACTGTTGCTCTTGCGAAGAAGTCCTGTTTTCACCGAATTTTATAACGCGACTCGTTTGCTCGACGGTGACGATTCTTCGTGTATTTTCCGTTGACTCGTCCATTCGAACTGTTTTCTTCAATTCAGTTCCAACCGCATTGTGAAAAGGCATTCCGGAACGTCCTTCGTAGTAAGATTGCGGTCTCGGAGGTGCGTAAGCGAGTTCAGGCGGCGAACCGGGAAGCAATACAGATTTTTGTCGAACTGGCGTCGGCCTCGGAACTTCCGGTGCTGGTCTTATCGGCGTTATCTTCTTTTCTTCGCTCTTGATTAAACGTTCCGTGTTGCTCTCCTGAAGATTCTTCGTTTCGGTGATGCTCGATTCTGTCGATCGTTGAGTCTTGAATTCAGCAGGTGCAGCCGGTACCGCGGGAACTGCGACAGGTGCAGCTGCAGGACGCACGGATTTTCCTATACGGCGAAAACATTTTCCCGGATGATCGCGATTTATCGATATATCGATGAAGGCCATACGAGCGAGCGGCAGCGGAACGAGAAGCGAATCATCGCAGGCCAATCCGATGCACAAGATGCGATGCAACAGCAGCGATGCAATATTTCTTTTTTTTTTGGTGATGGAAATCGAGAAAGGATTTTGTAAAAATCTTGGGGAAAGCGTCGAAAGCGATGGAATACGATTCAATGAAAGAATAATGAAGACGAGATGGACGAGCGAACGTGCGGTTTTATTAGAAATAATAAGTGCATAGAGATGAGAGAAAGCGATTCACAAGATATGAGAGAAAGAAAAATAAGCAAAAAAAATCGATAAAGCGTGAGAAAAACTAAGCAAAAACAAATTACATTACGTGAGAAGAAAATTGAGGAGTGAGATAATGAAGATAAGCTAAAGTGGATTAATGTAGTAATGCTTCAAGAATTGCGTGACGTCGTTAGTCGGTGAGAGCTGTTTGTATGCTTTTAGTTGCGCGTGAAGATGATTTGATTATAGAGTCGAAGCTGGCGTCGATTAGCTGATTCTAATAACAAGAGCCTCAATCGTGATGTATTCTACCTGTGTTAACGAGATTTGGCTTAACGGGCTTGAACGAATAATCCTCGACGTCGGAACCACCGCGAGGTTTCCAAAGCGGTGGAATTCTTCCTTCGTAATCGCTCTCGTAGTCGCTTTCCCGAAATTCGCCTCTGACGAATCTGGATGGACTCGGAGCAGCCGGTGCTACTTTCTTCGTTTCGACGTTACGCTGCAACGAAGACTGCGATGCGGAGTAGAAAGATTCCTGCTGCAAGTATGACGAAAAAAAAATGTTTATGGATAATCTTAAAATTCATCATCGGATTCTCATCGCAACGTGCAAACAGACGAATTGCATACAAAAATAATATTTTCGGTGGTTTCTTAACTTCGTAAGAAATGTTTTGTTATAATTATAAAGAGTTGCAGTAAATTTCGATGCTAAAAAAGTATCCGAGATATTTCACCCAAATTTGTCACTCGAAACCTGGATGATAAATTCTTTTTGAAATTTAGTGATAAAACCAACTTAATTTTAGATTAAACTAAAATTAAACGTAAAAAAACAGGAATTAAAAAGAAATCGAACAAACATGCAAGCGAGCAGAGCACACGAAACGCGTGATTGTCTCGAACCTTTGCAGGTTTAGATCGAACAGGACAACAAGTAGTCGTCCCCGGTGTCGTCGACGATGCGTAAGACTTCTCGACGAACGAGCTTCGTTGAATTTGAGGTTTAGGTGCGGGAGTCTGGGTCGACGCGAACGCGGAAGATGAGCCCGAAGTTTCTTTTCTCTGATTCGAGCTGGTAAATGTTTGGCTCTCGATGTATTGAGAACGCGATTCGGAAAATGCTGTGCGGGATTCCGAGTGCGAGGTCGACGAAGTGGACGAGCTTTCGTGCTTACCGAAACTTCGTTGCGACAAAGCCGAGCCTCTCTGCTGCTGTAAAGGCTCGTCGGTGTCCGCCATGTATCCACTTTCCTGTTGGAAAGTCCGCGTCTTGAATTTCGGTGATTCGGGTTTTCCAGTTTTTACCGGTGGCGATCTGGGCGCGAGATTACTTCTAGCTGGTTGAACGTAAATCGGCGGCGATCCAGGTTTCGGTAAGGATTGTTCGGTCTGTGAATAATTTTGCGAGCAGCTCTGATAATGTTGTTGTTGCTTGACGTTTCTCTCGTGACGAGTCATCATCGACGAACTGGATTTTTTCGTCGTAGTAGCGGCAGCGTTGGATTCCTCTAAGAAGTCTCTGGTGACGACCGGTCTGGGAGGACCGGTAAGTTCCGCTGGTGGAAGTTCGAAGCTCGAGGGCGGCAGAGGTTCCGGTTCCGTGGACTTTGGCCTGGTCGATTGTTTGGGAGTCGGCGCCTGGACTCTTCGATAGCGCGGTTCTTCGTTGTCGCTTTCGTAAGGACGCCACTTTGATCTACACTCGAAATCCGACTCATAGTCGCTCTCCACGAAAGTTCCCTTCGAGAATTTCGTGGGTGTCGGGGCTGTCCCGACGTTCGGACGCGGTTGAGTCTGGTTCGGAGCTGATGGTTGATACGGAAACGGTTCCAGGACACTTTTCGCTGGAATCGGCGGTGGAGTAACTCGCGCGTCTTTCGGTGGTATCGGCGGTGCGGGTGCTGGTTCCTCCCTCCTTTTTATCAACGGCGGAGGTACCGATCGGAACGATCCCGGTGGAATCTTCGCCGGTTGTTGCTCCACCGACGTCTCTATCGTTCTCTCGAATCGTTCGAGTTTTTTTTCACGCACAGTCGGAGGTGGTACGTAACCGATTTCCGGTGGAGGACCAGGCTCAAGAACGATTTGTTGTTCCTCCTGAGTTTCCGCAGCCGAATGATACAATTGTACGACTGGACGCTTCGGAGCGGTTGCCAGGGTTCCTTTGAAAATACAGGGTTCGGTTGGAAGGCCTCGCGGAGGTTCCACAGGAGGTGCGGTATCCGCAACGTGGTAAAGCTGAACGACCGGACGTTTCGGCGGCGGAGCTGCGCTCTTCACCAATCCCGGAGCTTTGAGCTCCTCGTAAATCATCTTCTCGGTTATCTCAGTCTTGTGCACGTCGCATTCGGTTCTGAATTTTTCAATGACGGATTTTTCCTCCACAGGATTAACAGTGTGATCGACTTTTATAGTTTCCGCATTGTACATTATAACCGGCTTCGGCGGTTGCGGTGAAACCGGTTTTTCAATAGTTTTCTCTTCTAGACGATTTTCTCGAGTCGACCAAGATCGGGTCTCCAGAGTGCTGGATGATTGGACACTAGTTTTGGTCCTTCCGCCTCCCGGTGTTTCTTCAACCTCCTGTCTGCTCTCGCGCGACGAAGTCTTGAAACCCAATTCGGGCTCTTGCCATTCTTCTCGTTTTGTGAAAGTCTTGGTCGATTCTTTCGCCGCGTGCGGTGGCCACGATTTTCTGTTTGACTCCGTCGAAGCTTTCTTCGCCCAAGATTTTTCCATAGCTATTCCGTCAGCCGACGGCTTAGGGGACGACGGACGTCCGTCTATCTGATTCGAGGACGCTGCCGAATGACATCTGTACTCCGAAAGATCCGTCGATACGTGAGAACGAGTCTCGAGATCCGAAGTCGAGGACCACCATTTTTCAGAAACGTTCTCGCTGGCCGCAGGCTTCGGCGATGGTGTCGGAACTGCGGCAGGTGCCGGGGAACTGTAACTCTGTGTTGTTTTTTTCGACTCTTCCGTTTTCTTCTCCTGACGTGCGTCTTTTTTCACGCAAACATCCTCGCAAACTTCTCTTCTGCACTCGTAAATATCGCTCTGCGTACCCAGTTCGAAAGGCGGAGGTATCGACGTCGTTTTAGGTTTCGGAGGTTCCTTGCAAGGCGCCTGACAAACAGGCGCTTTCGGAGCTGCTGTCGGGAAGATTTTCACTCCGCCGATCGGCGCGTCGACGGATCCCAAATTTTTGTGGGATTCCTGAAGTTGCTTCGCTTTCACGGATATCGGATCGGGACGCGATTTTTTCGTCTCTTCCACATCCGGTTTCGGCATGTAACCAATTTCCGGCGGTGGTTCAGGCACGAGATTGAAACCTGTGAGCATCGCTTCGGCACTTTCCGACTGCGCTTGCAACTTCGAAATCGTCAGAGTTCCGTGGATAGGCGAACCGGATGCCGTTGTGTCCTCGAGTATCGTTCGTTTTATCTCCAACGCTGGAAGTTTGAAATCCTCGTAAGGAAATTCGATCATAGTATTGTCAAGACCACGAGACGTTGTTCCGCCGCGTTCGAGTTTCTGAAAAACGTCCTGCGACGCTTTTTTCGATGTTTCCACAGTCGGACGTTCCGGTCTCTTAATTTCTTCGAATTTCGTCGAACGCTCATAATTCTTTGTTAATTTGTCGACCTTAACGTCATAATTTCCGTCTTTCGAGTCCTCCGTAAGTTTGATCATAGCTTTCGGACCGCGCGGTGTTAGTTCGCTCTCTTTCGACATCGATTCAAAGAAATTCAAAGCGTCCTTTTTCGCAACAGTCGACGTCTCGACGTTCTCGTTTTCCTCGACGACCGTCGTATCCTCACTCGATTTGTTCGACCCTTCGGTCGTTTTTGTTTCTATAAACTCGCTCGTTTTCGTTGACGTCGGCTCATCGCCGACTTTAGATTGCTGAGTGCTCGTCTTCGTCGTCGTCGTCATCGTTATCTTCGGACCTGCGTCGGTTCCCTGATCGCCGAACAATGGCGCAGATTTGTGCTCCAATTTCATGTGAAACTTTTGCTCGGATTTAGTTTCGCTCTGGTGCGACTCCGTCGTCGAAGATGTATATTCCGATCGCGATGCTTTTTCGACGATCGGCGCGCCGCTTCCGCAACCGTCAATTTTATTCTCAATTAATTGAATCGTTCGAATGGAGTCAGAGGAGCCGATAGAGGGATGTGGGATAAGGGTTTTCAGGCCGGAACTTGGTTGTATCACCGTCGTTGCAATGTGTTCAGCTGTCAGATTCGCCGAAGGTATTTCGCCCTTCTTTCCGTCAGGCTGTACAATACAATTATACAAATAACGCAAATGCCTCAATTTTATCCCCCTAAATATTTCAAGTCCAGAATTATCTTAGCATAAAAATGTCTGTATCGATAGCAAATGTTTTTCGTAACATTAAGGAACTCACATGAACAATATTCTTGTCCTGCACGTTTTCGTAGACGATGGTTTTGTGAACTTCCACCATCGTATCCGGAGTTGGCTCGAAAACAGCAAAATCGGCGATGCTTTGAGCTTCGCCGCCCGCGTTCGTCGCGTTTACCATGTATTTACCTGCGTGCTCCTTCTCGGCTGTATTGGAATAATAGAATTTAATATAATCAAATTAATTTAATTTAATTTTAATTAAATTCGTTAAATGTTAACAAAATTTATTAGGTTTGTTTACATTTCGATTTTGATATTTTGAGAAAAAAGCTTACCCTTTTCTATGATGAGCAAATAACAATTTCCTTGTTCCCTCAGCCTCACCTCCGGAGGTCTTTCCCTGAGCGGCACGTCATCCTTGTACCAAGTTACGGTCGGTTCGGGAGTTCCTGTTATCTCAACTTCCATCACAACTCTCTGACCTCGCTTAACAACCTGAGCCTGAAGTCTTCGGCCAAATACCGGTGGAAATATCGTTTCTTCGAAAATAAAAATACACAAATCAGTCAATTTCTCCACATCAAAAATTCGAACACGTCAAAACATAGAGATTCCCATATTTATCGATTCGGAGATGAATGTAACCAAAAAGTAATTTGAAGTAGCAACTAAACCCCAAAATATAACATAAAAATGTTGCAAATTTCACGATTCAATTTCAACAAACGCTTATATAAATTTCCATGAAGAAAAAAAGTAATTCAGTAATTCAAATGGCAAAAATGTTGTTTCGATTACACGTACTTTTCACAACTAAATCAGCGGTGCTGCTGGCATTTCCTGCTTCGTTCAACGCCGTGCAGGTGTAACGACCCGCGTCTTTAACGTTGATATTCTTGAGCTCCAGTTTAACATGATTGTGAGCGTAAGTAGTTTTTATTCCGTCCTTGAGTTGTTGACCGTTCTTCGACCAGCTTACAGTCGGTTGTGGAAAACCTGTCAACGATCACTTATCAGTTTGTAAAATTCGTATCAAACATATTCTGCCAAGATTACGAAGCTATTACGCATCGCCAACACAACGAGAGGCATCCGCGCGTTGATTATATCATTTTCAAGTGGTCGTTTCTCGCGCGGGATGAACGACCACGAAACTTGCCAAGATTGCTATATATTTTTTTCCTGACTATTAACGCAGAGGAAACCAGCAACAAACTCACCGTCGATGACACCCTCGAGTACAACATCACTACCCTGATCCACGATCATCCCGGTAACCGGTGAAACGAATCTCGGCGCGGTCGTCTTCCTCGTAGGTTTTTGTACCTTGCTTGGTCCACGTCCCTCGGTAATAATAACTGTTTTTTCTTCTCTAATTTCTCCAGGCGTGTCATGCACGATTCGTTGAATCTCCTCGACCTTGTGACTCTGCATCGTGAACCATTTACAAAAAAAAAAAAAAATCATAAATTAGCTTCTCGTCTTTATCCAGGCATCTCGTCCTTGTCCAATTTGCCAGCAACTTTATATTCTTCACCTGAACAACCGGCGGCGCTCCATTTTGTTGAGAAGAAAATTCGCTACTCTCGATCGTAGTTTTCGTAACGACGTTCCCGGGTGATCGTCTTCCAGGTTCCACGATACTCGAAGTCGTCGATGATTTGAATTCTTTTATACACGATGAATGACTCGTCGACGATTGGGTTATCGAAGACGACATCTTCGTTAAAACTTGATTTCCACCCGGGCCAATATCGCCCGGTGTCGTATTCCTCTCCGTCGTGAAGTGCTTCTCGCTACTGCTCGAGGCCTGCATGTCGATGTCGATGGGTACCAAATCTTGAACGAGTTTCTCCCCCGCCTCCTTCGTCTCTTCACCTATACAATATGATTAATCGGGTTATCAATAGATTGTAGCAATAATCTTTTGGCAAACGATCCGGCTGTCGATTTGTCTGTCCGTCCGTTCGTTTGAAGCTAAGAAATTTCGCCCCTGCAGCGAAGACAAATCATCAATTTACTGTATGCTTGCATATGAATTCACGCTTCGATTCGAATCTTTTTTCTGACGGTTCAACGAGCATCGACACTGAGTACATACGACACTTTGGGTCCAAAAACCACAGAGAGCGTTATTTAAAAAATGATACTTCAGAACTTCTTTATAATCTATCGGAATCTCGCTAGACCGAGTTGATCTCTCATCGACGTTACTATAAAAATCTTGTTGATTCATATACCGAGATAAATATCTATACTATTCAGCTGTCGAAAGGATCGGCTGTCGCATCATCCCAAAGATCTAATATAGATCGTTTTTCCTTGAATAATTACACTATTAATAGTTGTCCCGATTAATCGAACCGCGACAGATCGCACCTGATGAATGGAATTCGGTGGATGTCGCAACGAATTGTTAGTACGAAACGCACGGGCGATCTCGAGGCTCGTGTAGAATCTCTCTCGAACGAGAATAAGTGGATGAAGAAGAAAAATAAGACGAGCTACACGGGAGAGTAAAGTGTCTCGGAAGAAACGAAGAGACGAAGTATCGCTGATTTCTTGCAATCTGGATTAATTATACGCTCATGGAAGATATTGCGGAATCGTACATAAAATCACACTCCAGATTGGCTAAGAGTCTTCCGAATCCTACGTGACTACTGGATGTCACTTTTGGCAAGAGACCAAAATATCGTGAAAATAAATCCAGATAAATCGAGATACACGGACCGCGAGTGTATTTGGATACGCGAAATTCAAGCGCACTGCCCCCGTTCACTGGGGGGTGGGGATTGGTCAGATTGGTATTCGCCAAGTGGGCAGAGAATCGTCGGACACGCTTCAAAGACCGAAGAACCAACTCCGTTGCAAAAGAATTCCAAAAATGATGAAAAACAAAACTTTGATCACAAACTTCGATATTCATTTTCTGCAGGAATTCCTTCTAACGTAAAGACGGGAATCTGGTAAAGCGTATGAATAATAATTTACGCATTGGATCTAATTGCTTAATAATTTCTTTGCTCCCAATAAATTTAAAGACATGAAAAAAAAAAATCTTAAAATTTTTTTGATAATTCCATTTGGTCCACCTGACGAATCTTCAACTGATCGAAGATATAATGACGCGGGTTTGACGACGAAGACAAATACTCATTTACGAAGAATCGAGATCTCTATTTCGGTTCACATCGTTAGTAGAAACACACAAGTGCAGTCACGAAGATCTTCGGTTCTATACAAATATAGAAGCAGCTGTCCGTCTTCTTCCTGGTCGCGCGCACGGTACATCAACTGCATTACAGGGTGGATAGTAACTGCGGTAGTACTACATTATCGGAGATGACACGTGTCTCATATATAGTCTTCTTTTTAAGAAGCAACTCGTGTATACTTAACAAATGATGATTTTGTCACAAGATTAAAGACCTTTCTCTCTGAACTTACGCCCACAATTCCACTTTCGATGTTTTTTCGATCTACACCGTCAAGAAATCGTCACGGCAAATCGTTGATCTTTAAGGAAGTCTATTCTATGTGCAGTTTTAAAAATATTCTCTTATCTCGATCGCGTTATCGTTTGTTTTTTTTT
>JABMBT010063617.1:0-11745 GCA_018906895.1 Odontocolon sp. PSUC_FEM 10030002
CCCCTCGTCTCTTTTGCTACGTTGATAGCCCATCATCCACTTTGGCGATCAGACCTCTCTTCTTTCTTTATCGATGTATCGATCATTCTCTTTTCCTCTGTAGTTTCGTTCATCAAGATCAGTGCCAACGGGCGATTATTGCGTTCACACAGCTCGGTTTCGCGCCAATTTCCTTTTTTTTCCTGTTTTTTCTTCATCGGCAATCTAGAGAGATAAAACGATTCGTAGAAAAGTCACCCGCAGGCTACGTATTCTGTTATAATATTGCCGCTTCTGATGACTGTGTGCTCGATATCACGCTTGAAGATTTCGTGTTGAATGAGTCATCGGAGCGCGACAGAGGAACGATTAACAAACGCGACAGTGACGTCTCTGGTCTGGCAAAACTCGTATAGTCTGTTGTCTCTTATCGCAAACCAGATCTCTGTGAAACGCTAAACAAAAGCAGAGAGAACTGTGTACTCAGCGGAGAGGTGCTCCGGATACAAAAATCATGACGAATTCACGATTGAGCCTCGCTCCGAATTCCGGTTCAGCTACAGGCTCTGTAATCCGCGAGTGCAGTGGTTTTCAGGGATGTGGAAAATTGTGGGCAACGTGAATACTTCACAGAGATCGATATCCGGTGATATGTAGGAGTGAAAATTCCAGAATTGATTCCTTTCACATCCGCAAAGTTTGTTCTATATATAATATTTTATTTCAATTCGTTATCCCCCTTTAACCCATTTGGTCAGTATTTATTTCAGCGTGAAACTGATAATTTTTATGTAAAAATTAAAGACTGAAAATTAAACACGAGTAAAGTAAACAATAGTTGTTTACTTTACTCGTATTTAAAATAATAGTTGGATATAGTATAGAATTTTGTCCCGCCTATTTTGAGTCAATAGAAAGGCAAGGGTTATAAACCGATGATCCGTGATGTACTTTGTATTGTGTGTAACTCAAAACAATGGTTCAAGTGGAAGGAATTGGGCATTTGAGCAATTGATTCGTGGTCGGAGAACCGGAGAGACGTAATAACCATACAGGAGTCGGAGAGATGACGAGAACGATCAGTAGACGAGGCACAAATGTACGTCGAGCACAGTGAGAGAATACCGTGTATTACTCCTTGCTAATTGCCGAGATCCGCAGCACGCACTCGGGGAACAGTAATTAGTCTGCTTAGAGGTCCAATTATGGGGGGATCCGATCCACCATTATCGCTTCTCCAGCTCTCTACACGTTCTACTACTCTGCTCTGCTTTCCTCGTAGACGACGTGCGACGAGGACTCTTGACAAATTACATGCAAACACACTATATGTACGCTTAGCATCGAGCCCTCGGAATTATGCACCCTTAAAACTTTCCTATTCTCGACATCTCCGGCTGAATCTCCATTTGTTAGCCTTATCAAATTATTTAATGAATTATTTGCCTTTGTTAGAATAAATAATTGACTGTGACGAACTTTTCGATTCTTGACTTTATCGAGTTAGTTGATCAAATAATGATTCGATACATGTTTTATTTTACTCTGATAATAATGAAGGTTTATTGTGTGTGTTTTTTTTTTTTTTTTTTGGTTTCAGGATCTTATCCTCACTTCCGAGGGAGAAAGGACTCTGAGTTCCCACACGAGTAGGATAGTCGTGAGCAACTGTCCATCTGTGACTCTCGTGAATTCGAGTCTTTCGTCAATGACTGGATTGCGTTCCGTGGATCTGATAAACATCGGAAATCTCAGTCTGATGATGGAAAGCTTCGAGTTATCACCCCGGAGCTCACGAGCGAGAATATCGATAAGAAGCGCGAGTATCGACGTTTTACCAAGTTTCACGTTTCACGGTGACGTGGAATCGATCAGCTTTGAGAATGTACGAATCGGGCAATTGAACGCCTTCGCGTTTGCGAATCTCGCTGACACCGACACACTACGTCTCGAAGATTGCAAAATCGAGAGAATCGAGGAACAAGCTTTTAAGAAATTCGACGTTAATTATCTACACATTGTTGGGGGCTCGTTCGGTTCTCAAGTACCAAGCCGAACGATGAATGATATCGAAGTGTCGACGACGTTTGTTCTCGATGCTGTCAACATGGGAATAGTCAGAAGTTCAGCTTTTATCATTAAGAAACCAAAAACAGTAGCGATACAGAATTGCGTGATTGAGAGCCTCGAAGCGGAAGCTTTTGATATAAGTACAAGAGGCGCGGTTCTAATAAAAAATAACAGTTTTAGAAGCCTCGCAGCAGGTGCGTTTCTGGGTATCAGAGCAGATACCGAGGACAGAGGATCGTTGTCTTCGTCAGGTTCCGGTCGAACTTCGTTACCGGACATAAGTTTTACAAACAACAGTCTCGTGAGCTTCGAGGAAGGCTCCGTGATGTTCGATCGATCAAGTTTTAAGCCCGTTCTCGAAAATGTATTTGTCAATCGTTCTTGCGAATGTTCGTTATTATCAGTGTGGAAAAATAACGTGTTGAATTACACGAATGTGTATTCGAGGTTTTACAGCAATCAGAATGTCCCTTTATCGTCGTCGTCGTCGTCATCGTCGTCGAGCCTAGAACCTGAACCGATCGAAGAAGGTCCCGATACGTTTTTGTGCGCCGAAGATGGACTCGATAATTCGGCAACGAGTTTCGGTGACTTCGAAGCGAGAAATTGTGCGCTCGGCAGCTCGGTTATGCTGCTCGCACTCGTTCTCGTTGGTTTACTCGTATTTGTTGGTATCGTTGTCGTACTTATCGTTTGGTGCTGCAGGAGACGAAGAAGCAACAATCAAAAACGATGGATAAGCGTTCCGACGAACGCGCCTGACGTTGTCACGTCGAAGAAGAACGGTGTGATCCGAAGGGACGGCGGTACGTCGACGGGACCCGTGGACAGCAGAATAACGATGGTCGTACCGGATGGCAGATTGTACAGGGAAACGGAATTTCACGTTATCGTTGAGAAGGCGGAACCGTTGACGACAGAATTGTAACGAGAACCTTCGCGCCCCTCAGGTTCCGGTTCCAGGAGGTCAAGCCGGCGAAGAACCGGCGGCCTCGAGGACGCGACGACTGAGGAACAGCGCGAATTTCGTGTGTACAGACTCTGAGACGGCGAGCGAATCGTTTAATCGCGATCTCAAAAAAGAAAAAGAATAAAAAAACACACACACACAAAAAAAATGTAGAAATGCGATGAAACGTGATAAAAGCGATAAAGATTAAAACGCTGCCGGTTGTACAGGGAAAAGGAATTTTAAGGTATCGTCGAGAACGCAGAATCGCTGATAACGGAATTATAACGAGAGACTTGGAGAACCTCGGTATCAGCAGCCGCGAATTTCGTGATTTCACAGTTGAGGGGATTTCGGAATAAAGAAGAATACGAAGAAATACGCTGAAAGCGTTTAAAGATAATAATTTGTCGCGGTGCTTTGTGAATTTTGAGACGAGAATAATGGACTCGTTGATGAACAAAGTGTTATCATTGCTTTTCATAGTGACGAATCTATAAATCTCGTAAAGTTTCCAAGATATTTTTAGCGAGTGCCGTAAGTACGGACGCTTAAACCCACCGATTATAAAGAAATAAAAAGGATTAATAAAATCAATAACGGAGTGTGTTGTGCATGAATTTTCGCAATGACGATGTACGTGATGAGAAAATGTGCAGAAAATTGTGACCTCTTGCACGAGGCAAGGAAAGAAACTAATTGCGTTTAATTAATTACCCTATGGTACAAGTTACAGCTCATAAGCCTGCATTTCACATATCATTGATAAAGCGAGCGTCGATCAACCCTTTGAAAACCGCTTCCATCCTCGTAGAGCGATGTCGAAAAATAAATAAACATTATTGGAATTGACGATAATAATTCATATTCCTCGTTATTTCGGAGCAAGCTTCGCGAATCTTCGGATCGTCAATGATGTAAATAAATCCGAGGCTAATTCGCGAGTTTGTTAGACGGATCAATCGGGGTTAATCGATTTCTCTCTTCGTTCTGTTCAACGAGGAAAGCGCTATATTAACGCGTGTTTGCGTTCGCCAATCGTGACGGGAAGTATAAGGAAAAACTGCAAATCATCGAGATGAATCAAGCAAAGAGGAATATGAAGAAAGAGCAACCACAAAAAATACAAGACTAACGCACGTTCGAATAATTCTGCGTGTCTATCGAGTTTCACGTTCCTTCCCAATATCTCCCCTTCGGTTTAGTTCCTTAGGCATAATTGTAATCTTAGACAGCAAAAGAAAGAAATAGTGGATGAAAAATAAATCGAGCACTGGCCGGAGGATCCCAACATATCGAATCTGCGGTCGAACGGCACGATTCTGTAACCGATAACTCGTGCCATTCCTGAATAATAAACGTCGTGGGACGGTGTCGGATATCACTGGACAACGATGTCTATTATTAACACTCGAGTATCATCTTGAGAAAAAAAAACACGGACTTGTCTCTGTAATAATAAAAATAATGTCTTCTCCATCATCCTTCCGTAACTTGTTATAGAGTATAAGCGACGCCAAAGATCGTGAATCGAGAAAAAAAACGAGTAGGGACGAATAAAAATAAAACCTTTGTAATCATCCTTGCATACGTAATCGCTTTAAGGAGGAAGAGGATTCGCCGTATTACGGCTTTAGCTTCACATTCGACGTTTGCGAGCATTTCAAGGTATGTGAAAATTTCGCAGTGCGATTGTTTAGATAATACTAGAGCGGAAACCGCGCGGAGCCTTGGCCTTGCACCTTCGCGTGGCTAAAAGCCGAAGAGCGTTTTACAGAAATAAATACAACTCGAAGAAAATGTAAGAATTCTCGACTAATATTTCCTTGATCAGATTAAAATTTAAACGGATCAATTTCTACAGATTTCACGTTAAATCAAAGAAATTTTAATCGAAAATTTTTAACTTTTCATCCGATGCAGAAAACAGGACACAACATCGACGGGTCGAAAGTTATTCCCGTAGCGAGTCCAACAAAAGTCGGCAGACTTTATCGCGGCGAATTGAGTTTTGTAACGCGGAGCGTTTAGGTTTAATTATCGCGAGACTGTGATGTAATCAGACAGCCGACTGTATAATTTGTTTTATAATTGGGATCGCATAGTCAGAGCGTTAAATAAAGATGAACGCTAATGAAACGGTAGCGAGAGTTGCGTACGTATAAATGCACACAACACACACATACGAAGGCTTTACCGCCTCCGCAATATTAATTATCCGGTACACGATAAAATAATTATATCGTCATTGCAACGGATTGATGCGAATGCTCGAGATATTGTTCTTAACGCCTATGAGAAATAGCAAATAGCCCTGATAAAGCAGGTGAATAACAGGAACGCCGTGATTCATCGGATTTAGCAACGAACGTAAATCTGCAGGTGTGTGAGAAGTTTCATATCGTAAATTTCAATTAATTTCCAATTAATTCCCATATTTTGCGATTGCGGGACATTCGTTCAGTAATCGGGAGGGCAAGGGAAAGTAAACATCGGTAGTGATTAATAAAATTCCAGGGGAAATGAGCAATTAGTACAGATAAACCGGGAAA
Source organism: Odontocolon sp. PSUC_FEM 10030002 (assembly GCA_018906895.1). Classification (NCBI taxonomy): domain Eukaryota; kingdom Metazoa; phylum Arthropoda; class Insecta; order Hymenoptera; family Ichneumonidae; genus Odontocolon; species Odontocolon sp. PSUC_FEM 10030002. The sequence goes on from JABMBT010063617.1 coordinate 5,551, forward strand.
GTTTCACGAACAAATTTAAACGCCGCGTACCATCGCGTTTGATAATGCAGACGAATCTGTAGATATGTAAAAATAAAAATTCGGATCCCTGTAAAATTGAATAAATTTTCGATGAATCTCCCGCATTCTGTGTTATAATTTAGTAAAATTTAACTGGAAATGGGGAAGAGTATCGAATCATAGAACTAGCGAGGAAGAATAAATCGACAGGTACGTGAAGGATAAAAAAATCGTATTGCAATAAATCTTGAGGAATTTTCAGAAATCTGAAGATTGTAGAGCCCGGCAACTAGTAGGAATTTTACTTATTAAAATTTAACGGGAAAAGCTGACGGGGCGGCCGATATATTGTTTCCCAGAATTATGAGGAAAAAAGCACGCTACCCCCAGATAAGCCCGATGAGTAACGAGAGTAGTTGTAAAATCGTAAATTATCGCAATAAAACAACGAACATAAAACAAGAGCATGTATTTACAAAAAAAAAATTGCATCGGTGTTCTTTTATGCAGAAAGAAATCTACAAGATCTTTATTCGTATGAACGACGCGTAAATGGTAGAAAAAGGATTGATCAAGAATCTTGCATTCTTAATGTCAGTCTCAATTGCTTATTGATGAGACGGTTAAAATTTAACGAGCGAGCGATGAACGGGGCGAGCCCCGGTATATGTTGGACGGGATCAGAGACCCTGACCTACATCGGATTTAAGACTCTTCGATAAATAACGAGAGCTCGCGCAGCCTTCTGACTTTAAACTCAGCGGTTCATCGTACACATGTTGCATACGTCATCTACAGAAAAACTATTCGCATATAAACACACGTGATTCGCCAACGACTTTAACGATGATTTCTGTCGGGCCCGCGGTTCGAGGTCGCAGGGTCACGCGATTAGCTATTCGGAAAGTTTCGTTTGGCTCGTGAAATTCGATGCTTGCGATTGTAAAAAAGAAACATCGCTCCACACGTCGAGCGATTGTTGGATAAACGAGCATGCGGATAATTTTTCAAAGGACTCACCTGAACGGGAGAACGCCGTCGAGAGCCTGCGTGACGGTTGGTGGTGCTGCGAGGGCGAAGCCGCGTCCCAGAAGTCCGGAATGTACGGAAAAAATTCTCTTTGCTGTTTCCTGAGCAGATTCGACGTTTTCCTCGACTTCCTCCACTGCAAAAAGGAAATCGAGAACGATAATCGTTATCGGGATAAGAGCTTTTACCTGGAAAACGACGACGAGCGTATACAAATTTGAATTTCGTTACTTACTGGTGATCGCTGGTAGAGTGAGATTTTTTTTCATTAAACTAGCAGCGCAGGCACCTCCGAGAAACGATAGCTCGGTCTCGAGATTTTTCAAACCGTTTCCAGAGGATATCCAGTCGTATCCGATGATTAAACACTTAAAACCGTACGTGATTGACAGATCGTCTTTCATGTAATCCGACGCTGTTTCTAATGAGAATATGACTTCGTTGCCGGGAAGAACAATTGCATTTTGCGGCCATTGACTCGGGACGTTACTCATTTTATGGAGGACAGGCCAGTACAGCGAAGTTTCGTCCTGACCGGAAGTGGAAGAATTTCTGAAATACAGCGAAATGACCCGAAACAATTGAAAAAACACGCGTTAAGAACGATAAGTTTGCAGTAAATTCAATAGATTTCGATCTGACATTTTTAAACGATAGGAAACTTGTAATCCATCTGCTCATGCGATCGAATTATCACGTTCGATCCTTACCCCGTATTATTAGCGTTAGCAACAATGTTCGGAATGTAAATCTGAAGATAGTCCTCCGGCTGAGCAGTTCCGCAAGACGGCGTGAATTCTATCGTCATCCACTTGACCGTATCGGGAAAAGCGACGCGGTAATGCGATACGGTCGCCGGTTTGTAAGGATGATCGCTCTCGAGCCACGTGTAGTGATGACTCGTGGTAACCGGAGGTGGAAAATGTGATTGACTTTCGCTATCCTGAGAGACCTGAGATATTCCCATCGCGGATTGCAAATTAAGACCGGCGACGTGAGGCAACATTTCTTGGATCAACGTGAGAATTTGTACGCCGCTCTGTAAAAGTAATTTAATCACGAAAATGATTTGCGAGAAATTATCAAGGATTATCAAGAAATTATCAATTAGAACTTACTCTTGGATCGGAAGTCGCCAATGGACTGATGTGCGCCATAACCAGAGGTAGGAGGGTCGTAACAAAAGTAGCATTTCCCAGGACTTCCGCAGTTACAACGTCTTCGGCGCGTTCCCGAGCCAAAGCTAGAATCTCGTTGGAACGCTGGACTATCGTAGTTGTCATTGCGAGGGTGCATTTTCTCGCTTGCATTTCCGCGACCGCTTTGCTCGTTTGCGGACTCTCCGAGTCTTGAGGATTCGAGTAGTAAAGAATGTGAGGAATCTGTCCTCTGGTCAAAGTCGTGCCGTTGAAACTCAACGAGCATACGGTAAACGTAAAATTTGTTCCGTCCGGCCCGCGGACGACGTTCAGTCCACTGTCACCGTTGCTCGTTCTTCCACCGTGATTTCTCAATCTTATCGCGTATTTAATATTTTCCTTTATCGGCACGGGCTTACTGAATTTCAATTCGACAACGTCGTTGACGCTATCATCCGGACCGAAGGATCCTCTTGTAAAATCGAGACTACTCCAACGTTGAGTATGCGATGGATCGTTTCCGGTATTATTTTGCTGATGGAAATACAAAAAAAAATGATTCGTTGGTTCTCTTATCGTTTCTGAAAATTACGGATTGCGACGAAAATTTTTCTTTTTTTACTTACGTCGTCGAGGAGTTCCAGCTCGTAATTGTAGACACCGACGCCTCCGTAAATCCCGACACCGGCGACGACGATCCCCGGTCTGTCCACCGAAAAACATATAGCATCCGGTGAACCGTTTCCGGTATTCCACGTTCTCGTTTGATTCGTTCGCGTGAATCTCGACGGTGTCGTGTACATAAATCTACCACAAGCAGCTTGCAATTCATCCTCGTTGCCGTTTGACTGGGCGGCTAATTCAGCGATGACTCTCGCCAATAAGTAACAGCAATGAAGAACGAGATTCGGCAACGACAGACTCTTTTCACGACATAGTCCTTTTTTTACAGGTACAAGAATCAGATCGAGCAGCCGGTCGAGAACTTCGCGGAACGACCAGTTCAGAGTTTCTCTACCGATACTCTCGATCTGCGACTTGTAACTCATTTGCTCAACGAGAATTGGATAATGATGAGCTTCGGTCGAATTCATCATCGGTAGGCCTGAATTGTCGGATGGGCTTAATTGACGTTTGATACCGTCGCTGCTGTCCATAACGTTGCTAAGAATCGGAAACGTACATCGAAGACGAACCATCGAATTGCAAAGAGCCGCGAGAACCGCGGATAAGAGACGATCCTTGGCCGAAGTGCCCTGTTCTTTATCAATTTCCGACAAGAGTTCGCACAGAGAAGTCCATTTGAGATAGGCAGTCGGATAAAACGCATGATAACACGCGACGAAAGTCTTGTGACACTCGTCGAGAATAATTGCGATCATTTTGTTCCCAACACTTCGATCCGTCTTGTTAGTTTTCGTTTTTCCTTTGCTCTTCACGCTCGTCGGCACAGAATCCGATAAAATTTGACGCAAGAGAGCGCGAACTTCACCTACGCATTCCGCGAGTCTTACAGACTCCGGGGGTGTCTTTTTTCCAGCTTGATTCGGATAAATCTCGTTCGTATACGTGCGAAGAAGACGAAGACTAGCTTCGCTTATATAAACGAGATGTTCCATCTCGAGTACCGAATGAAACGACGTCGAAGGAACCCGCGAAACTGCGTCGGATAATCCAGCTTTCAAAGTATTCCAGCTCCACTGGAGAAGCGATATCAGCGATTGAAAACATTCCTTTGTCACCATTCTACTAAACTCACGGCGAAGCACATAAACTGGTTCCGCTTGATTTCTCTGTCTATTTGGCGATTGATTTTCCGGTGTCACTACACGATACAACAGTTGCGGAATCTGTCCGGCATTGACGTCCGTTCCGTTGTTCGACATTTTCGACGATTTGAAGTGAAACATGACTTGATCCTCGGCGGTTACCATTCCCTGACCTCCGGATCCGCAGTCACTCGACGGGCCGCTGACTCTAGCCCAAGCGACGTACCATCGATTCGATTGCAAGGGAATCGGTTCGTCGAACAAAATCGAATATTTCTGTCGCGGTTCACACTCGTACGGAACTTCCTCTGTCTCGGCCAGCAAAATTCCATCATTTTCGTGATAATCACCGGCAAGACCGAGATCGAAGAGTTTGATCCTCGCGGTGTATTCTCCGCGGCCGCCGAATAAGCCGTAACCGCCGAGCAAGATATCCGTGTCGGCCATGAATCTGATGGCTTCTATCGAATGCCCGGAATATCCCCAACCACCGCCGTTATTCTCGAATCGGCTTACCGTCACGAAATCCTCGCGGCTGTAAATCTTGTCGTGAGTGGAATGATTGCATTCGTTTTCCTCGACGATCGTGAGTTTTTCGTCTTGAGCTTGAGTCAACGTGTCCAAACAACCGAGAAGATGCATAGCGGCTTGCGTTCGTGTTACAAAACAATTCGGAACGACCGGCAATGCGAGACCCGGACTGAGTATCGAAGCGTCCAAATTCGGAATTAATCTCGCTTCCGTAGAAATAACGTTGTGAGGACTTATCTCGTTGGTAGTGGGATTGAAGGTCCAGATTACGTTGTACAGTGAATCCAGGCAAGAGGCAGAATTACCGAAATCTACCTGATCGTTTCCGCTGAAACTGTTGCAACTTCCGTCGCGTTTGTTGATCACAAGACATTTGAAGGAATTCGCGTGTTCGTTCTGATGCGGAATGAGGACTGAAGAGGAAAAAATTGATCGGCTGTTTAGCTGAACGATCCTCCCAAATTTAGGACATTTCAATACGTAAATGAAAGAGCTGAAAACTTACTTATACAGTTTTTGTTGGCCATCACAGTGCTTTTCGTTAAGCTGATGGAATTAATCTCATCGACTTTGACATACGTCTGATCACCGCTCGCGCCTATCCAAGTCGCTCGCCTTCCCCATGTCGGACCCACATTAGGAAGAACATTCGGGAAGCTGTGCCAAAGTTGCGATCTTTCCGGTAGTCGATTGGCCTGAGACATGGTTTTCGGTGGCTCGTTCTGACCGTTCCACCACTTCATACCGAGCTGTCCTTTCTGAAAATATCACAAAAGCGAACAACGTAAGGAATGGTCAAAATCTGGTAAAAATTCAACATTATATCGAACCGTACTCACTTGATAGACTCCGAATGTATAAACTTCGCCGTACGTTGTGAGAACGACTGTATGATTGCTCCCGGCGGCAACTTGAGTGGCAACACTCGGTAATTTAACTTGCACGGGACCAGCGTGAGCGATCAGATCACCAACCCCGAGCTGGCCGTAGATGTTACTGCCGAAACTGTACACTTCTCCATTTTGCAGTAGGATCACTGAAATAAAAAGGAAATCGAGTCAAATCTGATAAATTAAGAAAATTAAGAAATCTGATAAATTCAGAAAATTAAGAAATCTTATAAATTAAGAAAAGAAATTCGGGCATAATTCAAGCACGGAGACTCACCGGTGTGATGCAAACCGCAGGAAACTTGAACAACGGGACTGTCGTTCGGGATCGGCACTTTAGCTGGTGGAATGCTTGCAATTCTCGTAGCATCGCCCCGTTCGGCGTCGCTTCCGCCGACAACCTCTTCCGCGAGAAGATTATTTCCTAAACCCAGCGCGCCCTTTCCAGACACGCCTTTCTGAACGACGACGCTCGGACCGACTGAAAATTCCATTTATCAAGAAAAATGTATATATCTCAAGGATTCCGGAATCACGCAAATAACTGAGAAAAGTTACAATTTTTAATAAAACTTACCGGGTCGTTGATTGTTAGGCCCTTTCAACTTCATACCCCACTTAACCGCACTAGGTCCCGCTTTGCTTCGTTGACGCTGTTTCCGTTCTTCCAATCGCCGTCTCAAATAATCCCTGAGATTCGAGCCGGATCGCCCTTAATTTGCAAAAAACACGCAATTAGAATTCTATGGACTTTTCCCAAGACACCTACCAGACCCTAGCAAGCTGTTCGTGAGATCTCGCGCAATACGCAATTATCGTATTTTTTTTCGTTTGTTT
>JABMBT010063728.1:0-11743 GCA_018906895.1 Odontocolon sp. PSUC_FEM 10030002
GTGCTCTTCCGATCTTATTAAGTAATGACGATTTCATTGTACTTTTGTTCGATTCGTTTTAATTATCTCAAGATTTTCTTTCATCATTTTTTCGTCTTTTAATACACTATAAAAAAAATCGGAAAAATTTTAAACCAACACTCAAATGCTACTTACATTTTTTTTTTACAAAATTCGAAGAGCCGTGGCTCGAAAATGTTGACTTTTCAATGACAAAATAAGCAACTTTTCCTTCTTAAAATAAATAACAAACAACGACTAAAATCATCCACGTGACGCTAACTCTTAAACGTAGACGTCGAATCGTTGAGTATGTTGTCTATCGTGAACATTGACGATTTTTCGGTACAGCGGGTCAAGTTTTTCACGCTCGTAAATTCTTTCCTATCTTCCACATCGTTTCGCCTTTCGAGGGTAACTTGAGTTCGTTCTTTCGTCGGTTCCTTTTCCGCGCGATCCGCCGTGACCTGCGATTATAATGAAGCTTTTGCAATAATTATCCGTATCGCTAAATTCTCAGAATCCTGCGTAATTTCGCTCACCGATAAAACAGGGACAGGACATCCCTGAACTTGAGAACATCCCCTTCGCTGTCTCGACGTTCTTCTTCGTCTGTAGTTTCCGTGTTCGAACATTCCATTAGCCGAAGGATCCAAAGTCCAGTAACTTCCTTTCCCGGGATAACGTTGATCTTCTGTACTCGATGCGTTTGCTTTCTCTCTCGGAATTTTCACGAAACAATCATTAAGGCTGAGATTGTGCCGAATACTATTTTGCCAGCCTTGTCGATTGTCTCTGTAATACGGAAATCTGTCCATGATGAATCGATAAATTCCAGACAACGTGAGTCTCCGCGTTGGCGATGAGTTAATCGCCATCGCGATTAACGCGATGTACGAATACGGCGGTTTTTCGTGTCTCGGTTGAATCGGAAATAATTTCGTGTATCTCTGCCAAGCGATTTGCGAGAAATAATTGGGAAGTCCCGCGGTCGAAGGGTAATTGAAACAGCTCGTGGCCGGCACGGTTATTGGAGTCACGATACTTCCAGATATCATTGGTTGACGAATTATGTTCCCGTTTGCGTAATAACCACTCAGTGTAGATGGATACATCGTTGGCAATATCTCCTCCATCGTTAAAATCGAATAATATCAATTGATATCCACGAATTCGTCCTTGAACTTCGTCCAAGATGGAATCGGTTCAATATTTTAAGTTTTGCACACGAAGTAGATTGATAACGATTTACGATGCTTAGATGAAACGTTTTATCATGGTGCAATATTGATTCGGTTTCTATTATAAACAGTACAGAAATTTAATATATTTTCTATTTGTTTACTACTTAATTAATATTTGTCTAATTGTTGCAAGAATCGAAGTAAACATTACTCCAAAGTAACGCGAGTTTTCTAACTACCGTAACAAATGATAAATTCACAGAATACTTTTCTTTGCGTATGCGTGCAAATTGTTATTAAATCTTTCGGAATGATGTTATTAACGAACTCGATCGAAGAGTTAGTGAATTCCGAAAGGCAAACGTCAGAAGTCAGAACCGATACTGCCGATTGAATACTATACAGTTCGTAAGAGCGCGGGGGCTGTTTCGAACGGATTCGAGCTAGTAAAGACTAAAGCACGTCCCCTAAATTTCGTGACGGTTGCTCTCCCTCTTTCTTCCGGGAGCTCCGCCTACGTAGGATTTTCCAACGAGATGTTACCGCTGTTTCTGCCGTTCAGACGGAAGCTGCTTACTTATCCCGAACCACGGTAGCAAACCGCGAGATGACCGCGAAGCAACAGCGCCGATGTTTTATTGCTGTTTACACACATGCCGGCCCGAGTCTCGAGACGCCATGCCGACAGCAAACTAAGTAAAGCGTCAACCGACGTGCGATTGGAATCTCTTGGCTCCCTACAAGACTCCTATGTCACCGTTATACATTATAATAACGAAGCATGAAGTCAAATATTTCAAAATGTCTTATACAGTTAAAACGAAAAAGCTTGGAAAAACATTATTGCAGGGTGAGGAAAATATCATTGAGAAGTATTGGCAAAACTATCAATTATATTGTTTCAAATACGTGCATGAAAAGTCCACTTTTTGTAACGATTTTGAAAATTGGTGTAATAATTTTGAAACGTTATAAAAAGTGAACTTTTTGTAACAATTTTTAATCGTTACAAAAGTGCACTTTTCTTGCACGTGTTTGAAAACATTTTGTTCGTAACAAGTGCAGAATTAGTCTTTCCTGATTCGTGTGATTGCAGTACGAGTCGAAGGTGAGTTCGAAATTCACACTTTTGTGAAAAGACCCATCTTCCACACTTGTAACGGAAATAACTATTTTACAATCAATTGTTTTTGTATTTCTTTTCGATAAGTAAGTAACAAGCATTGGAGCTTACTATAAAAAGCAGATCCTAATTTAGAATCTTTAGATTCTTCGAATCATAAAATTTCCCAATAGAACTTCAAAAATATTTAATTTCAGAGAAAGAATTCATCGCTAGGAACTAAAACTAATTTTCCTAATTCTCACATAAACAGAAATCTGAGCTGAGTTTTCATAAGATTATCGTAAGCTCCACCCGGTTTTAAGGGGTGTTTCCATTTGAGCCACCTTATTCCCACTTTCGTTCCTAATTTTTTTCTCTTTTTCATCATTTTTCGTCTTTATGTACCGCGAGCTTCAGAAACTCCGCCTCCACGAGTTATTTGGTGTGTGAAGCTCGTGGTGCCGGTGCAGTTCCTACAAATTCGAGCTCTCTAGAGCACGGGACTAGTAGTAGGTACCTCGTGTTTTATTGCTGTTTACACACATGCTGTCCCAACACCCACGCCATTACGCCCTGCGAACGGCCGTAACCGCGAGCCAACCGTGTAAACAGAGTTGCGGTAATTATACCAAGACGATACGCTATGCTAGAACTTCTCGAGGGTTCCCGGCCGTGCGTTTCCGAGCTTCCAGGAAAGCCAGGATTTTTTTATCTTCTTCTCCTTCTTCTTTTTCTTCCGACAGTTCGCTATGTGTATCTTCTTCTTGCACAGTGTTATTGTTGGCCAGCTTGCTGCATTATTGTTTGCACATCTATAAACGATAATACTCGCTCCAATGTTTTACAAAAAGATGGAAAATGCATCATAAAACACTAGGAGTTTGTGGAATTGTTGCATTGTTTTTATTCTTTCGGAAATTATTATTCAATCATTTTTTTTTAGCGTGTGAGAAAAATAATGTTTGAACAAATTTTGGCACTTTTGCGGCACTTTTTATGTGGATAGGAATAAGTTTGAATTACATATTCACATAAATATTACATCGAAATAATATATATATTTATGACAAAATTGTATGATTCTTCTTGAGGCAGGTACACAAATAACAATCTGTTATATTCCAATTTTGTTTATTGAAATGGATTGTTAAAATTTAGCTTTAGCCGTCAGATGTTTGAGCATTGATGAAGTTGCGGCTGGATTGTCCCTTGGCACCTGAATGTCGGAAAAGATTGATAAATTGTCACATTTATTTTTTAATTACGTAACGATTAATTACAAACGAGCGCGTTGAAGCGCCTAAAACACTTCGTAATTGGTGAGATTAATGATCATTACGTACGACGTTCAAACCAGGCGTTTCCAACGCGTACATTTAGTATTCCTTAAATAGCGAAATCTGAAGACAAATTTGACAGTGGCCTGAACTTGCTTAAAACTTTCCAGACGCGCGCTACTTATTTTTCGACGCGCTACACTGACCACAATCAAAAACGTAGTGTCAAACTTGACGGCCGATTAAACTTGCTTGCTATATCTTACACCCACATTGAAGCAGCTTCTTTCGTCAAAGCAATTAGAGCACGAATAGAACGACAATGAAAAAAATTGTAAAGGCTTTAAGACTTTTAATACGGCGACGATTCATTGTAATAATTGACCAGATGGATTATGCAGTAATCAACAAATACTGACCATATGACCAGCTCTGTTGATCCAGTACATCTTAAAGTTGCGATACTCCTTGACGTAACCCTCGATGACGTTATCAACAGCGAGTGGAAGCCTCGGCGCATCGTGCCATTCGGTTGAATTTCTCCACTTAAGATTTTCTACCCAAATGACAGTGCCTATGCGCGATTTGCGTTCCGATGCGAATACCGAAATTTCACGCAATATTGCAAATTTTTAAGGAAACATTCCATCAATAAATAGACGATTCGTGTTTTATCGAAAATAAGAAATATGATACGGGTCGAAAAGACGCGTACATGTAGAGAAATCGACGAATGAATTATTGGAATTTTACCTGGGGTGGCGACTATCAGATCCAATTGGCCAGTAAACACGAATACCTCGATGTCAGTTTCGTTGAGCAACAGTTCGACTATATAATCACATAATTGATAAACAAATTAATCGATCAATGCAAAGCTTTAATTGATTAATGTGAAGCGTTAATTGATGAATTTAAAGCATTAATTGATTTTATGCCACTCCGTGCGGAAAGTCTCGTTTTACCCATCCGTTTAAAATTTTGTAAGAAACTCGTGAGGAGAAGACTTTTCTAACTCGTGTGACTACAACCCTCGTTGGCGGCTCGTGTTGTAACCCTCACACTCGTTAAAGGGTCTTTTCCACACTTGTATCATAATATACTAATATTGTATGCATATATAAGGGGAGAACGGGGTAATGGCGAATACCTAAGGATAAATCGAGGTTGAATGAATTAAAAATGAAGTTTGTAGATAAACCGTCTTTACATTATTTTTTTTGTCTGAAAAAAGTGGCAATGTGCGGCATTACCGGTGCGGTAATGGCAAACAGGATGTGTGTATAATCACGAACAAGTCTTGTGGGACACGAAAAATTGTCCACATTTATTGTAAATATAGAACGCTTGAATAATCGCATATAGTTATCCTCTTCTCTTCTAATCATTTCGTATTTAACATACATAAACTTAAACATATATTAACTAGAGAGCGAAACTTTATACATTGACATGAACTCATTTTTTTAAATTTACTAGAAATGATCGAATAGCTGCAAAATTAAGAATTAGTTTGCTATCTTGTACTTTTTGGTATTATCCGCTGTTCGCCTTTATCCCGTTCTCCCCTATCTATCTATCTTCAATAATTCGTACCTTGATCGGTGACAGGCTTCATAAAGTCTCCGGATAAGGTACTGAAAACTGTGCTGCTTTGAGCTCCCCACGTTACGTTTACTCCAAGCGTCTTCTTCACTTGAGTATTCATTAAATCATCAAGAATATCATCGCGATCAGCACGAGCGGTTCGTGCCGACGGGAGAACAAGTCCGCCTCGGGATGCTGCTCGTCGTGGACTCATTTTGTACAAAATATTGTAAAAATCAATATTTCCCGTAACTTGGATAATAACGTTTTCCGTGTAACCCCATAATTGCGTAGCTTTGTACCAATCTTCATTGTCGACTGCCGTCTTCGTCTCTTCAGCGGCTTTCTCGATTTGTTTAAATCCTTTCGTGTCGACCATTCCCTACAAAACTCGCAATGATTCAGCGTTTAGTTACGCTTTTGTTTAAATAAAATCGTTTAAAAATTAACTCACCGTTTGAAGTAAAAAAGATGCCCACGAGATTACGGAGTCGATCGGCGAGACCCAAGAATCACCGAGAGCGACTCCTTGCAAATTGCTTTTGATATTTCCCGTCTTTTGAGCCTTTAATTATTAAATTACATCCGTCAGTGATAAAATGCCTGCGGGTCTGGTATGATATAACAGGTGAAAGGAACGATAATTGATCCAAGATGCTCGGTTTATCCGAGTAAAACGAAATGGTCTACGACTATTCCGTGACAAATTCGCCGATTAATTCGCGGATTATAAGAATAATTTATAACTGTTTTCGCACCTTGTACCAGACGAGAGCAAATTCTGCAGCCATTTTTCCACCGTAAGATTCAGCAGTTACGTAGGTCGGGACAGTCGTGAATTTTGGAAATTCCTTCAAAAATCCTCTTATGCACTCAACGAGATCCGATGCTATTTGTGCATTATTCTTTGCGTAACCAGGAAATTTATCGACGTAACTGTATCCAGCGCCCACGGGATTGTCGATGAAAAGTACATTATAGTCGTTCACCTGATTGGATTCAGAGAGATTTAGTCGATGTAATCATAATTACAAAAAACAAAGGAGAATCACGAACAGAGAAAAAAGTTTCGTTAATAAAGATTTTATATCAAGAGATGTTTAAAAAAGTACAAAGATTCAAAGTTACACTAAAGTAACGTCGTCCATACAATTGATGTAATTTCATAAACTTTCTAGATGTTCGATAATTGTCAATAGTTCTTTTTTTCCCTGCTGAGTAAATTTTATAGTCAGCAACATTACCCATGTAAAATTTCTGGGCTTCAAGTCTAAATCCAGAGGTCCGAGCTCCTCGAAGTTACCGTAACCCGTTGAAGAGGCTCCAGGTCCACCTTGCAACCATATTACCAGCGGTTTGTCGTGAGGATTGACTACGTCTTTTGATGTCGTGTAATAAAGCCACCAGAACATGTGCGCGTACGGTCGGACAGTCACGTAGCCCCATTCTTGTTCGCCGGAACCGAATCCCTTTTTTCCTTCAACTGCGTACAGTATTACAGTTTTGAGACCGTATAGTATTCATAGCGCATAAACGTTACGATTGTGTAATTGAATTATTCAATTCGGGTAAAAAAAGATGCTGTAACTCGTGTAACTCGTGTCTGTTACGTATGATACAGTAAAGTCTCTGTAAGTGCGCGCTTTTTTAAGTGCGCACGTACATCTGCTCTCGACTTTTATAAGAATATGAGATTAATGAAGGTGAATTTGGTTTACCTAATGAATCAAAGAGATTTGTTGATATACGAAATAATTACCAATAGAAGTTATCAATGGACAGATAGGCTAATTAAATTACACATGATTATAAGATCGAAAAGAATTGTGAGCAGCTTTAATGATAGTTATGGTACTTATAATAATGAAAAAAATTCACAAAAATGTATTTTCTCAGAAAATGGCATTATTCATTTAGTGCCTTTGCAAATTGTTCGTGATTAAGTTTTTTCTAGATTAAGGACACATGCTATAACATAAATCACCATTTCGTACAGTTAATTGATGCATAACATTGCAAAATTGAACTAAAAAACTTTAGCATTAATATGACTGGTGCGAAGAGTTCCATAATAACTTCATTAAGCCGAGTGTAGTCGCACTTTCGTTCCGCAAGTGGAATTAAAAAAAAGTGGAGAATGCAGAAAACCGATTATTAATCTTTCGTAATTACCCCACGTACTGTTTTTTTTTAGTATAATTAAAAATGAACGTCCAACTATAACATACAAATTAATTTCCAGGACTGACTATTATACAATTCTTGAACGTTTCATGCGTGAAGTCATTACGAGGATTAATGGACCATTTTTCTCACCATGGATGAAGCCGCCAGCAGCGATTAACAGCTGCAGGCACGCGATTGTTGCCAAGCTCGTTCGAAGTAGCATCATAGAATGATCGATCACTCGATGCACAATTCCAAAACTCAACTAACTTCGGCTACCGAGAGAACCAAAGTCAATCACTTCATCTCACTGATTAGATAGATCGAAGTCGGATCACGAATGTATTCTGATTCGTTGATTTCGATTATCGGTGATTCTTCGAGCAATCTATTGCATTCTTGTCATCCGTTTCTTAATCTGATAAGAAGATTAGCCGTATCTCGTTCAGTCACTATCGGTGTTTTGCTACTGCTGATTACCAGTTTGTAAATCTTTCGTACATTCCTTCTCTTCGTAACAATCATTTCGTTCATCCATCGCAATCAATGTGTTATAAAATCAGCAAATTTCAATCTGAAAAGAGGTTGATCCTAACGAAACTCAAGGACAAGTATCGAGTGGCATGGATTGTGTAATGAATTAATTAGAATCACGAGATTCGTGACGCACGAGGAGTTCCAAAATAACTGAAAGACTCGGATTCCATTTTCGCCATAGCTAACTTGGATGTGAAATCGATTAAAACAGCTCGTCCTGACGTACTCATCTCGTGAAACCGGACACTCAAAAATTTCACATCTCGAAGGTCAAGTTTGCCATACAGTGGAATTCCTATGAGATAGTGGAAAGCGCGTGAAAGGAGGCTGTATTGCCTTATTTCTCGTCCCCGGAGTCACTCACTCTTCTGACTCGCCGGAGTCTTCATTTTTCGTCATTCGAAATTTATCTCGCGAAATTCTGATATTTTTTTTACCTCCAGACTGCTGTCTCGTCAATTCGAATGGTCAAGTGGTTTATGCTAATTTTTCACGATTAACCTAAAATGCTCACCGTATCACATTCACCCTCGCTTTGGAATTCACATAAATAGTATTAATTAATTAGCACTGATGGCTCCGTCTGATCGATCTATAATAGACTATATTTTATCGTTGCATACAAATCTTTATTTTTGTCGTATTAACTTATATTTTGTAGAAAGTTAAATTGCTCGTAGAGATCGAAAGTGAAGGATCGAAAATCGATCGTGTATATAGAAAGAGCTCGAATGAGCGATGATAAACGTCGAGATTAATTAGCGCAACAAGCAGGGCCGGAGCCAAAACCAATCAGGCAAAAGTCGGTTGGTCCGGTGAGACACTCCTCACAGACCTCCTCACTCCTCGTACATACAGCAGCATCGCGCTTCGTTTCAGAGAAATTTCTTTCTTTGCCCGGGAGGCAAAGGTCGACTCAGCTTCTTCCATGTATATCTTACGCGATATCTGCTCGGTGTTTCTTCAGTTCAACAGGCTTTTCGAGAATTTTTACACATCATGAATAAAGTGGGAGGGCATAATAAACGTGAGGTACTATAATGCCTAGAATGTAGATGCCCGGAGGATGAAAGATTGTTTTTATCCTTTTTCATCTCGGTTACATCTCTACACGGAAACAAATTTTCAGTAAATATTACTGAACCTTTTCAGGAATCGTGGGATATTTTGTTGGTATACAAAAAATTATTAATCACTTGATCACACATTAAAAATTACTGAACCACATACATAAAAATGAGTGAACACTCAGCAAAATTTGACCCGACTACTTGTAGTTTCTAATTTCAGGCGTACGAATTTTTAGCAAGTGGTTCAGTAATTTTTGATGTGCGGTCAGTAATTTTTTGTATACTGACCAAAGTTCAGTAATATTTACTGAAAACTTTTCTCCGTGTAGAAATTTAATTTGTGAGAGACTTATAGTGACTTGTACTTGTTAAAATTTCAATTCGACCTGTCAAGATTCTGTTCGCTACATTAAATAAGGTTCAAGTTAGTTGAATAGAAGAGAGTTACGTTGAATATATTTTTAAGCGAGATGAATATTCTGCAGATAACTGTAATCTATTCTTTTTTTTTTCTTTCCGAATTATAGCAAGTCATTCAAGATTTACGATTCATGCTGATTACATAAATTTATAGGTACTTGTAGGTACTCATTATAGGAACTTCACATATTAATTATAGAGAAATTTCTTGAATGAATCGAAGATGATATCGCAGGAAAATAAATGAAGAAAGTTTAAGTTGCGGACTTTTGTTTGGATAAAAATTCTTTCTTATCTTAAAAAATTACTTGATTCGCGTATAATACAAACTTTAATAAATGGATGAGAACAAATGTTGAAAAAACTGTTTTTTTTAAATGTGTTTTCGATGTTTCTCAATCATCCAATCGGATTTCTGGAAAATCTTTACATTAATAGTAATCAGCGGAAAATTTCTAATCAAAGAAGGCCTTGATATTCCATTAAAGCCTTAAAAAAATGTTAGACTTCCCGGGGCAGAGATTTGATTTCTACGAAAAAAAATCGTTTCTTCAAAATTTCGAAGGTTTCAAAGTCAAATTTTTTTAAAATTCAACTCGCAATTTTAAGCCCTTATCCGATCGGAAATTCTCGTTGATTACGAATATAATTAAGATTTTCCGTAACTCCAATTGGATAATTGATAAATGTCGAAAAAGGATAGTAACCATTTCAGAAATTCCTTCCGAATAACATTTCGTAATAATAATACTGAATATTTATTTCGCTATATCCAAATAGTACGTTTCTTAACTACAGATAAATCTTTTACACAATTTAAGCGCCAGTGCCGTTCGTATTTGATGTTGGTCCATCAGCCTCAAGCTGAGTCGTTGGAAGGTGTCTGTACAGGCGTGACTAACAAATTTTATTCATATATTATATATTGATATCGCGTAAGCGAACTGGGAGAGATCGTAATCGCCCGGGGTTAGGGATAGACTTTTTTTTTTAATTTCATGACGCTCAGGACGAACGTTAAAAACAGTCAGGAGGTTCCAGCTTCCAACTGTTGAAACTAAAGACACCCGGAGGATCTGCAACTCGTACAAAACTCAATAGTCACGCGGTCTTTCGTGCTTTCATCGGCCTTTAAAAGTTGGGAGAAAGTAGCGTGCGTGAGATGTTGCTGGACCAATATCTGTGTCGTGAAGATCATCATCATTATCATCACACCAACACATTCAAACGAGGCTTCGACTTCATTTATATAGTACATATCTACTCTCTGATTATAATATTAGCACCAGAACGGTGAGTCGGCCTGGAATCCAAAATTAGAGAGAGTATTCGATAATCTATGGAATTTACTTTCGATTTGAATTATTATCGGTTTGAGAGCTTTCTGCCAAATGGGGATCAAATTTTAGAATTTTATCACGACTTACGTTTTATTCATTAACATGTATTATAAATTCGAGACTAGTTTCAAACATCAATAAAATCAAATTAGGGACAGCGATGGAAAGTTACATCATAAGAGGAGTCTAGAAATTGATTAGAAAATTCATTAACATCAGGAAGATGAGACCAAGTTCGATTTTTTTCAATGTCGTTGAGAGACCGTGAACGAGTTCCAAGAGTCTTAAGTTTTCATATGGCAAATGGGAATCAAATTTTATCCTTTTTCCACGACACGAATTTGATAATTCTTTAAAATGTATACAGCAAGTTCGAGATTGAATTTAAAATTAAATTCGAAACTGTTTTCAAACATCAATAAAATCAAATGACGGACAGCGATGAGTTACATCATAAGAGGAGTCTAGAGATTGATTAGAAAATTCATTAACATCAGGAAGATGAGACAAGTTCGATTTTTTTCAATGTCGTTGAGAGACCGTGAACGAGTTCGAGGAGCCTTAGGTTCTCACGTTTGCGATACGCGAGCGTAAGACGTTACATCAGAGAGTGAGAGTCCAAGTGCGCTGTCAAGTGCTGCACCGCTAATTCGTCGAGCTGCGACGGTTAATTGAATAGTGTGCACTGCAACAGGCTGAGTAACGAGCCTGCACACTCCGTGCTTGCACATTGCTAAACTCCCGTCTATTTTGTTATTTCTTCTGAATTTATGATCTCGACTATATGTGCTGACCACGAGCCATTAGCTTCGTATAACATCGCACCTTCAGGACTTACAAAAACATTTTCGAGTGATTACACTCAGAGAAATAGCATTTATTTGAGTCAAATAAATTAAATAAAAAAATAAAAAAATTTCATTCAAATAAATGCTAATTCTCTGAGTGTATTGCCAACTAAATCAAGGAAACAAATCCTTGCAAAGTGATAAAACGCCTCGAGTTAAAGAGACTGACAAATTTTTCAATATATTCATAATAATATAAAAACAAATTA
>JABMBT010063838.1:0-11742 GCA_018906895.1 Odontocolon sp. PSUC_FEM 10030002
ATATATATATAGCAGTGCATCTGGCGAGCGGTTGCACGCTATCTCCCTATTCCTTCCTCACCGCCCATTTTACCTACAACCACTACTAACCCTTATTTTTCCCAGCAGCACGTTTACCAGTGATTTAACTGTAAAAGCAGTTCGGAGAACGTCGAGAAATAAAACAGATTGTAAAAAGAAAAATGCACACTTGTGTAACGATGGTAGAATAGTCAAGAGGAAGGAGAAAATTGTGCCGAAATAGAGAAGTCATAAATGATATAGATACAGGTTAGTGGTACATCATCTGTATTCCCGAAGCGGAGTTGGGTAAAATTTTCACAAATTCATTAAATGGAATTGGGTGGATGAATCTATTGGAACTCCGATATCAATACATTTGCGATACCTTCAAATTAAATTCACCGAATTAAAATTTTTATGATTATAAAATATGTCGAGCTTTGTCTCAAATTCTATATACGAATTTTATCCAGAGTTTATTAATAATAATTGCAATATCTGGAGTTTGAATTAACTATAATGTTAAAAAACAAATTGCAACATGGAAGCTCGACATGAAAGTTTAAATCCTGTTACGTTTCTAAATTATTCCAAACATCACTGAACGAAAATGTAGCAGTCTGTCAGATCCCTGAGGTGACATTTTAGGGTCAGAGACGGGTGTAAATACTCGGGGCAACGTATATTAGGTTGAAAAGAGAGGGAGTGACGAAGGGAAAGGGTTTAAATATCAGTGTGGATGGGATGCAGAGCAAGGGGAAGTGGTGCAAGTCCGTCACCTCGCCACCGTCAACTGGGATGAGGGTCTGGTTTCGCTGCTTGGTAATGCTATGAGTTACCGAGCGGTGGACTAACTCGGTTACGTGTGTGCTTTAAGTTAATGGAGGGATCAACGAGACGATCGAGTTATAGATAGTTGGCGTCACTCCATAGATAGCAGATATGTTCCAAGGATGAGGAATAAGGATCACGGTGAATATAGTAGCTGACACGGGGTCCAGAGAAACTAATAAACGCAGACCAGTATATAGTTTACTATGCAGCTGCTATATATATATGTTTACGTGGCACCGTAGCCACATACATGGAATATGATAGTACACAGCTGACTACATGTTCAGAGCTGAAAGTTACTGGTTTCGGTTCGGAGCAGGATCCCCTCGATCTAACCATATATAATATATAGGTATAGGTGTATATATGTATGTATGACATATAGATTTGTAGTTGAATTTGAAAGGTATCGGTAGAGGTTTGTATCCCATGACACAAACTGACATTCACGAATGCAATACGCGCGACTCTCCATGTACCTCCAACTCGACGTTCTGTACGTCCAAAAGGGATCTACTTGCCTATCAAAGACATTACAACGAGAATAGTTGGTCGCTGTAGCCGTGAGAACCAAACTACCCGGTGCACGCTCTGTCAAATCTCGAGATTATCGATACAGGAAGTAGTCGTCGTTCTCGTTGTTCTCCAATAGTACTTCTCCACTTGACTGAACTTTAGTTCAGCACATCCAACCACCAAAGCTTCCAGGGGTTTATTCTTTTAAGAAATTATTTTGACAAACGACCTTTGAAAGATACATAGTCAAATGGCACTTTATAGTTTAAAGTTTTAGATGACCCTCATATTCGGTGAATCACGTGGAATAAAACATTTATTGGTATACTATGAAGAGAAATCGATAAATCGTTACAGAGTTGTTAAAATAGCCTTGTATCGAGTGTTTGTTAATTTTTCTTTGGTATCATGAAGGCATCTGAGAACTCAATATCGCTGTTAATTGTGGTCAGTTTACTGCGATTATGTTCCTTTACGTTCAGGTGCCAACGTCAGATACGTAGCAAGCCCTGTAGAAACTTGCTTCGTTCATCGACTGTTGTTCAGACTCTTCGCTTTGCTGCAGCATCCCCTTCTGCTTCTTCGATTCTCCGCTTGTTTTCGCCTTGAGAAACATAATAGTGGGTTACACGAAGACTCGAGCGTTTACCTTTACCTCGGGTTATTAATATTTAATAACAATCGACTGAGCGTCCTCGATACATTATCTATATCCTTGCTTGATGCTTTTTATCAGCCAACCAGACGATGCTTGAACCTTCGGATCATCCTACCCTATCGAGCGTAAATTAATTTTGAACGTCTCGTACAATTTTTTTTTTTTTTTTTTTAGTCTGAAAACTTTCAGCAAACAACGAAGCGTGAAGAAACTCAGTGAGCCTAGGTAATTTTCTGAATTTTCTTTATACAATAAACTTACGAAGAGATCGTAGCTACCCTATAAAACTATAATGCCTCTACGATGCGATATAAAAATTGCTTACTCGTCGATTTTCCGTTTTTACGGTAGAACGAACATCTTGGTATCGGCTTCGTTTCTGAAGTGATAAGTGAATCGACTTTTCATTAGATCACGCAATTCAACCTGAAACTGCGATTTCCAAGACGATCGTAGTGCCCTAAAAACCATCTAGAGCAGCGTCTCCCGAGAGGCAATATGCTTGCCAAACATTCCTAACCCCTTGAAATTCGGGAGGATGCTGCATGGCAAAGTCTCATGGAACCCTTCGAATCTCTCGAACGACACCGCACGATTAAATGTAAAAGAGAGCTTCGCAAGACGCTTATTCGAACTCCTTATTCGACCCTCTTTTACACCCGGTGAATGTCTCCGATCGATCCACCCGCGCGAAATTCATCACTTCGGCCCTAACCCCTCGCCAATCCACCGTACCGGATGCCACGCCAACTCGGTTCAAGAATTCGTTTGATCCAATACTCCGCGCTGGATTTGCTTTGCATCATTGAAACTGCGCAGCGACAGCTCGAGATGATCGACTTTAATTCACAATTATTTCACAACGAGGCAAACATTTCGTCGTCGATGTGGTATTTATCGTCCCGATTAATTAATCAGTTTCTCGAGAATTTCACTTCATCCTCTCAACTCTGTGTCCTGATGACAAATCTTAAAATATGTACAGAAAGACTTGGCGTCGAGACGCTACCGCGTCTCTTGATATTGCAACTTACGAAAAAAATCAAAAAACGTTTTCGATTTGTACAGACATATGTAATGTCAGTACTCTGTGTATTTGAATAGCGTTAAAAAATAAAAGTTAAAAATATATTTTCATGAATATATATATTTGTATATTGTATTATAATTTTCCATAGAAAATGGCACAACCATTTTTAAAATGTAGTGTACCTCAAGTGAAGTTTTGGAAAACTGGTAACCTAACCCAATTTTCCATGGGTTAAAAGTGAATTGTGTTGTGTTTTTATAAAAAAGTGACAGAGCTCCACATTCCTACTGTACTATATACATGACTCCCCAGCGGCCTTCGGTGGTTGACGAAAAACGTGTTTCACGGAGGAAAAACTGCCGTGATTTTGATGGAACGCTTTCAAATGTCATTTCTGTTAAGCTGGAAAATTCGAGGACGACAATGCGAGTGAAAAAAAAAAATTGCAGAGATACGAGGAAAAAAATGCAACGCTAAAATCAAACGTCTATGATACTGACGGGCGATTAAATGTCCGGAATATTTTGTGGTGTTCAACCCCGGAGAATAAACTGACATCCAACAGTTCGCGTCACGAGCGACATTTTCAAATTTTTGGTCAGCACAGATCGAGGTTTATGTATATAGGATATATGTGTATACTTTTCACGAGTGTAACTTGATTTCGTACTGCATTTCACGAGAAAAATTAATAAACGTATGGGTGTATAATTAATTAAAATAGACTTAACGCAACGCGAAACTGCTGCTGGTGGTGGATTGTTAATTAAAAGTGGACAAGCACTCGCGTAAGCGCGAATCGTGGGAATGAGTGCAAGAGAGCAAGTTGGAGATTTGCATCGATTATGACGTTGACGCAAATTAAAGGACCGACTTATCCACGGAACTGCATTAAAATGTAAATTCGTATCAAATCTCCAGGGGTATGAGAATCGGGTTCGTATGGGTTAGCAGAAATGGTAGTTGCGTCCGATGCGAGCCAATCTGGCCAGGCTGGTGCTTTTCAACCCGTCCCTAGTGATTTCAGAGAGCAGAGTAGGTAAACTCGTGCAGAATCGCATTTGCCGGAAATTATTTTAACAATTTTTTTTTTTTTTACTCTCCTTGAAGCCTTATTCTGCCTCATCCGATTAACGAAATATTAGAAAAACTTTGTTCCGTTCCTGATCCCTTCTACGTATACGTTGAAGCGACGACTTCTGAGCTTCTCCGGAAAATTTTTTACCAGAATAATCAACTGAATCTGCGTACGACGATTCACACCCCAAGCATCAATTTTCTACCAGTTTTATCGATATTTTTGCAGGTGCATCCATAGTAATTGTCTATAATCCAAATTCAGATAGTTCGAGATGTATTTTTGCTACGAGGGAATTTCTGAAC
Organism: Odontocolon sp. PSUC_FEM 10030002; assembly: GCA_018906895.1. Lineage (NCBI taxonomy): Eukaryota > Metazoa > Arthropoda > Insecta > Hymenoptera > Ichneumonidae > Odontocolon > Odontocolon sp. PSUC_FEM 10030002. The sequence continues at coordinate 4,425 of JABMBT010063838.1, forward strand.
AAAAAAAAGAAGAAGACCCAAAGCTCGAGTGAGCTCAAGAGATAGAGCAGAACGTCAGCGAGCTGGGAAATCGGTAATACCAGCTACCGTGGAGAATGATATAATCCTCATGTCGTAGAATGTCGAGCAGTGAGAGAGCGAGTAAGCTGTGAGTGACTGCTGAATGTCGAATCCGTGTAGAGTTTCCGCATCCAACTGGTACGGGACGAAAAGGCAAGCTGGAAACATGGAGTGTAGTTGCTGACTGACAGAGTGGTAAGTACCTAAGTATGTACAACGATTATTAGGTGGGAGGAGAGGACAGATATGCAGAAATACCGTGAATAAACATACACATAGGCTGCAGAGAACATGCACCAGGAATGAGAGTTATGTTTCATATCCCTCGACTTTGGATACCGAGTACAGATATCGTAGCCAACGATTTTCCTCCGGTTGGTTCACAGACGAGCAACCAGTCCAGAATGTGAGCCCAATGCGTTTGGTCTCACGGGTCTTACACCGTTACTCAAATACCTACGGTACACACAGCAGATAAACGGAACCAGGAACTTGCCGGAAGTGAAGTAGAATTAAATAGGAAACGTGTATGCCAAAGACCTTAGTGAGTCAACTCTGCGATTACGAGTCTAGATAGATGTGTAAAATTGTGTATCGTTGTCTAGATTTGGAAAGCGTCTACCAACTAAAACTGCTGCTTCGGGAGGCTGCTTCTTGATTATTATTGTACGGTCTAATTTCAAAGACGTCGAGTAGCATCGAAATGAGTCAAAAGCCACTGTCAAAAAAATATGAAAAGGACGGATATCATCCCGATTGGGCTGTCAATGTAGATTTCCATGAGCATCCAATTTCTCGTTAGTCACAATAGAGAGAGGGCTGAAAATGATCTCCCCATCGTTGAAGATTTCATCCGGGAAAGGGCTTTTGCTCCTCTGACCAGGACGCAAATTTCGCGGGCAAAGTTTTCCAGGCATCCACAGAGACTGCGAGAATGATGAAAGTTAAAAAATTACATTTCTAGTGCGTACTCTCGTAGTATCCGTCAAGACATAGAGTTAGACGAGTCTATCGTAAAAAAACAACGTGAGATTTTTTTTTTTTTATAGATAAATGGGTGAAGTTCCTGCTGCAGGGTCTGGTGGGTGAGAACGCCCCAATTCAGAGCTCTTTCTCTCTCTCTCTCTCTCTCTCTCTCTCTCTCTATTCCCTTCTCGGCTTCGTTGCAGAGTTTGGGAAAAAGGCCGTCGCAAAGTGGCATCCTGGTGGCGTTTCGCCCCTGGCCACCATATACTCACCCTCATTTCGTAGCCGACAAAGTAAGTTATTCGTTTTTTTCCGCTCGGGTCGACTCGTCGTAAAATATTGTCAGTGATTGATCCACAGCAGCAGCAGCATCAGCGGGTGATGCTTCTCGCTGACCGGGTTTGCTCGTTCGCCTGCTCTATGCCCGGATGTATTTCATAATTATGCAAATTCCTCAGCGAGGGTTGACATATCCAGTCGATGCATATACATATCATATATATATTAACTATATATTGTATGCATAGGTAATACATATGTTCACGAATGTGTCTGATGTGTTCACAGAGATTTTCCACAACGGAATATCAAGAATGTTTTTATAGAAAGTTGAAAGGTATGCAGACTATAGATGAAGCCAGGGTTTTTGGCAGACAGGTACACAGCTGGAGACTCTATAAAACATCAATGCCACTGGCACATCAAATATCCGCGTTAATACAAAAGCATTCTAGAGGCGAATACCTGCTGAGCAGCTTGATCGGTTCAAGGTTTACGTTGTATGTTGCTGATATTGCTCACAAACACAAGGGAGAAGGGTCCTCGGTTTATTGGATGCCGAGATCGTTTGTCAAAGGCCCATTGTATAGTGTGGGACGTTCAAGTACGCATATTCAGTACATTGCTAATATCATGTATTCTCGCACCTGTTCGAGAGATTTTAAATGTCATTGGACACTCATCGGTTCCTAAGGTTTGTTAGACTGATATAAATTATTATTAATCCTGCCACGTTATTTGTCTTTGAAAAAAGATTGTTTTTTAATTCCATAGGAAGGTTTAAAAAAATTACAGACATTGGGGGTTGTGTCAGTTGAAGAATCTTGGAAGACATCTCATACGGACAATGAAATAGTATATTAGGAAAGTAAAAAATAGATTCTCAAGGGCAAAGTACTACCGCATACGGTCCAAGTGAGTTAATTGTAAGACAAACGAGTCTGGAGGATCGTAAGGCGCATTTTATGAGACGTATAATTGCACAAAGTAGCGAAGTAGAGTCCTGTTTGGGTCCCTCCAAGTAAGAGAAACCAAGCCAACAGAATTGGAGAACGTGTATATAGGGTCAAAGTTTCGTGCACTCTACCGCAATGGCGAGCTTTCGAGACTCGTGTAGCTCGTCTGGACCACCCTCGGGATGCTGTCTTGTCGTAATCTCTATCCATGGATGCCCCGCGCCACCAACACCACACCATCTTCGACGTCTTCCAGTTACTCGAGAATACGCGAAGGCAGCGACCACTGCCAACTGTTAAATTACGTGGAACAATAATTGACTGGATTAAATTAAGCAGCTCTTGGAACAACCTCTGCCGCTAAGCTTCTCTTATTCGTGAGACAGCGATGGGGGGTGGAAGAAAGTGATGGTGTTAGAGTTGTGTGGGACTGAGCAGACGACGAGATAGATGGAGGACCTCACAATGGCAATATGAACCTACCATTTAGGTAGCCAGAGTTACAGGCCAATTTTCGTGGAGCTCAGAGACAACCGAAGCCCGGAGAACATTATGGCGAAACCAACGGTTCTATGCTACTGTGCAGCATATACGGTGCATTCGTTGTATGTAGTACGTTGTAGCAAGGTGTCTGGATGGCTAGTTGGTTGGCTGACCAAGCACTCCCGACGGGTCTACCGTCTCTCTGCGTTCGGACCTTTGAAGCGTGTTTTCAGCAAAGCCCTTACGGTTAATTAGTGGGCACTTGCGAATGTGAGTGACAGTAGAACACCACATAGTTTCGATACGCTTGTCTTTGCAGCTTGCATCAAACACGCTCCATAGATTCTGAAATAATGGGTAGAAACTTATTCGGTAAATTCTTGGGAAATTAGTCAAGGGTCGAAGGTCTAAACGTTTCGTTTAAAGAAACATTTGAGTGATCTTAAGGAGTCAGAGACCCCTCGTTGTGAAATTAAAAAAAATAAAAAAATAAAGATGATGATAGGTTGAGGTTTTAGATATGCTCATGCAAGAATTGCAGTGACCAGTAGTCACGTTTACTATTCCTGCAGACTTGAATGTTCGGCGACGTCGTCGTACACGTCGTTTCCATCGCGTTTCGCTTGCACTCTTGCGTGTTGAACTCAGTTAGCCGTCACGTTATAATATTACGAAATCTTTGAATATCTACACTTGTACAATGACGACGACGACGTCAACGTCGAGGAGAGTTTGTGTAACTTGGAAACGCTATTAGGTATACCTGTATTTCTATCGTGCTGGTCGCGCGACGGTTTCGTAATTATACGTCGTCGTTACATGGGATCTTATCACGATGAAAGTTCTCGAGACACGTCAAAAACCAACACAGCTCGACGCGCCTAGGAATTTAGATATAACGTATTGCCCAGTGTGATACACGCCCCGTTGATTTTCCGTTTTTATTCCTTTTTGTATTGATCACGAGCGCAATGACTTGTTGCTTAAAGAGGAAAGCGTAATTTCAGTTATCAGAATTTTCAGGAATTTCCAAGTGTCAATTGAGTCTAGCAATTATTGGCTGCACCTCACTAACTCATCAAAGCTCACAATCATAACTTATGTGTCAATATGTCAAAAAGAACCTGCGCAGCGTTCTTTCCTAGTGCATAGTAAATTTAGCGTACAAAGTTCTAAAACCGTGAAAAAAATCAGTTTTTTCGACATTATAATACTGGTAATCTGCGGAAATAACTTAAATCCAAAATCCTTCAAAAAGGGGATTGACACATATCAAAAAGAAATGCTTCATTAACTAACCCGAGTAATCATTAATAACTAAACCTGATTTGGCTACAACCGCGCATCTCTCAAATTTTCGTCGACTTCCGAAATATATCAAGCCGCGAACCTGCCAATCACAGCTCGAATACAGAGGCTTTAATCAAAATTCGCACTTTGAGAAAATCGACCTCATCAATGTTTTAAGAGGGGATGATAATGTGTATTATCTGATAACGATCGTTGACCGTTTGCATAAAAGTAACGAAGACGACACCGTCTTGATTCATCCCCGGGTTGGAAAAAAACGACAACAAGTCTCCTCTACCCCATCATTCGCATCTTGTTCGTCTTCTTCTTCATCGTTGCCCGAGGAGATGCTAGTGCAGAGCTGAACCAAGGGGAAAGCAACCAAGCCTGAGAGATCTTCCAGAGCTGAGTCTTCTAGCCAGACATCGTTCCGTTCGCCTCGTCTACTTTTTCCGGTGACGGGGTTATCCAGTGAAGCATACCTCTCTCGCGTTTCTCTTTCATGTTGCGAAACGCATGGAAGAAGCTCCTTCGCGCAGCACGAGAAGGTACCGTCTGTCATAGACAGACAAGAGCAATAGCAGATGCATTGGCAAGCACTCAGTGTAGCAAGTTGAAAGCAACAAAACAGCAGGCCGTGGGGCATGCGTAACGACGAGGCCATCGAGACGTTTGCTCTACGCAAAACTGAACAGCAAAAGAACGAATCAAAATCGTTATCCAGAAACATATGCACGTGGGAAATCTTGACTTGTATCCTCAATAGAAACAATATGAAATGGATAACATTCTGCCATCTGATTAATCCTTACGTCATTTTAATAGATCAGACTTATTCCCATACTTATAAATTGTAGGTATCATAAGTTATTGTACCCATGGAAATTAAGAACGGAAGCAGAAGAGTCCTTGAAACAATAAAACGTATAAAAGAATGAGAAAGGAAGAAGGAATGACAGGAATGAATCGACAGGGCTGTGGTCAACCCTGTGGCGGAAATCGTTACCGGAAAATTCGCCGACGCGTCCAGCAATGTATCACATCGTACACCTCTCCTTTGCAGTACAACAGAACAGCTACGTAGGAACTCTCTTTCCCTTTCTCTCTGTTTCTACTTTTCACCCTCGACCTATACAACTTTCCTTCTCTACTCGCCATCGTCGGGCCAGCACGTAGCTGCGTAGAGGTTGCGCTACTCCTGTGGGATGGCAATGTGAGTAGGCAAGCCATGGTTTGTCACGGGCATGGGTTTACGAGCTCCCGAAGGAGCGTATCCCGTGCTGTGCTGTCCATACATCGGATCGTGTCTACAGAAGGATAGTGGCGAGAGAAGGGAAATGGGTAGAAGGATGGAAATAGTCAACCATTGGACGAGTACCATGACCAGCGGTAGTAGCGAACGTGTCATTCCTTTTCGAAGGGGCGCAGAGAGGAAAGCTAACACACGTGTGGGATTTCCTAATACTGGGTGCGCATGGTGAAGTTGACAACCTTGCTACATTTTCTGCTGGTATCTGTCTAGCGAATGCTGTAGCGAATTGGTCAGTATCGTAGAAAACTGGCATACACAACTCCGCTCTCCAACGGACCTGGCTGTTTGGCTGGCTGCCTGGTTCCATCCCTACTAGCGCTTCTATACTTGCTACCATTCTGTCCCTCTGTGTGTGACTCGAATAACGAATGAATCCTGGTGACCTACATAGGGGACACCTGCTACACCATTACAGACGAGCTACCTACTGGTTTCTAGCCTACTTGCCACTCTGGTAGTGACCATTTTCCTGTCGTCGTTGTAACTGGCAGGTTGTAAGTTTTCGCGACATGTACAGACACACATATAGAACAACTTTGTTCGTGTCAGCAATCAAGTTTTAATACTCTTGGTATCAATAAAAACCATTCTGGATGCATGCTCTTGATGAGGTTTTCATTGATTTTCGGATGGCACTGTGCGTTTGGTATCGAGTAAGTAATTTAAGAGGTTTGGCCATTTTCTTGACGATGTTTCATTTGCCTTTTTCCTTATTCTTGATTTGAAGCTATTAGCTGTCATTTCCCCACTTATGTTCACCAACTAAAATATTCCTCTGGTACAAATTTTCTATGTCTACATGGAAGATGAGAAGTGTCGATTACAGGCCAACAACCCAGGCTTCGGCTCTTCAAAATTCGCTTCATCTCTCTCTGTCTACGTTTCTTCGCAGAGTCCGAAATCAATCGAAGCTGAAAGACTAGGGAAAGAGAGTAAAGTGAAGAATGCAGCCCGGGGGGGACCAACGTCACTCGACGCGAAACGGGATTTCCAGTCACGAACGGGTACACTGGGCAATGCCTTATAGCTCCGTGGCCATCCCAGTCCCGTTTGGTAGCAAAGGCGAATGGGATCTTGGAAAATGCGATATCCGCGAGATAAGCCGAGATTGGTCGTCGTCGTCGAACTCTGGAGAAACGACGAGTCGGAGAGTAGGAGTGTCGGTACCAGGAGCAGAAGCTTAGCAAGAACCAGACTCAGCTATAGGAGAGAACTCGTTGTCGTCCTGGTCGACGTGCATCCGGCTTATATACCCCAACCAAAGATCAGAGCTTTTCGGTTCGAGGATCTAGACATCCGGTGATCTGCTGATCTGTGAATCTCGAGAGATCAACAACAGACCGGTGGCTCTGGTTTCCTTGCAATTGGTAAACATCTTCAAAGGCACGAGTTTTCAGGAATGTCATGGAGATTACTGAAAAATCTTTCTACCTTTCTCGTTTGACGTTAAATAAGAGATGAAGAAAAACACCATTGCTGTTTTTCAAACTCGGAATGTAATTCTTTTTCTGGCCTTTTCATATATGCCAACGGGTCCATGAAATTTTCCGAGTAACGTTATTACTACATTTATTCTCATTTTCACTCTTTATTTTCCAGCTAGCGTATACATGTTTCAACTCCGGCGTCTCGAGGCACCCACCTCATCCTGCCTCACTACTACCTGCAGTTTCAACCGCAGCAACGGAAAGTGCAGCATGATACTATATCCAGTACATCCCCTTTATAGTCGTAACGTATGTACGTGTACGAGCTGCTTTAGAGGGTCTTTGTTGCGGTTACAATGGACGAGCTTAAGCTTTGCTGCTCGAGATCTAGTGTCTATACACATACACCTATGCTCTGCTTTCTGTTTGTTGTTGAAACACCCGCAGATTTGCCACAGGTAGCGTTCGTCACTCGGATATATTCTTGTACCGTTATATCACATGTAAATTCATTTTTAGTAAATTAAATTTTTAACCCATTCGTT
>JABMBT010063949.1:0-11715 GCA_018906895.1 Odontocolon sp. PSUC_FEM 10030002
GCCGCTGGGGCAAAACGGGCTATCGCCTTAAAAATAAACAACGGGGTAAAACCAGGAGGTCCGACGATGATTTTCGGAATCGTCGAAGTCTGATCTTTGCATCCATGCTCCGCATTTTGGTTTTGCTCCAGTGTAGACTTTTTACGCAATGACCCGTTTTGCCCCACTCTCCCCTCACAACAATAATATTCAGCACGGGTGTTTCGATTCGAAAAGAAAGTTGGAATAAAAATGTGCGTTCATTTAATTTTTGTTATGCCCGGACGAATATTTGAATTGCAAATATTATTAACGAAAGTAGAAAAAGTCGTAAAAAGTCGGATAATTTCTTTGAGCTCGTAATATCAAATTTCGAATAGTTTCTTTTTTGCGAAAAATTACAAGTACATAACTTTATAAAATCACCAAATATCATTATATATTAACCTGAATTAAGCTCGTCAGCAATTATCAAACATTCCTTCAAAACTCATTACTTTTTTTTCATTAGCGTTTTTTCATAGAATGATCCGTATTTCGACGAATATTATATTTCCCGAAATAATTCCATATGCATAATTACGTATTACTTCGTATCAAGGGATAGACGCATCAGGGAATTACTGATAAGAGAATACACCTTTTTTTTAATCTCATTAGGTGAAAATATATGTGTATATCATTCTTTGAATTTTTTTTGTACATTCGGTATAAATCATCTAAATTAACATCATGTATCGATTGTCCACGAGACTGTAGAGAACCAGCACTGGACGTTGTTTTTCGTTTCGTACTTCGTACATTTCCTCGCAGATTTGTTTGATATATTTCTTATGTCGTGGATGCCTTGAAAAAAAATAAGAAGAAATGCATACATCAATTTCGTTCCCAATGCGTCTTGTATCGATATTTTTTTAAATGTTTGTAAGGGATCACATACTTATCTATAACTAGTTGAATGCTTTTTTGAAAGTCTTGTTCTTTCTCATCGATTTCCAATAGGCTAATCATAGTTCGAACAACCGTCATGTCCAGAAATATCGCGAATACTTCGATAGGAACTTTGTACGATATTCTCTGAAGACAAGATGTCATTTGCGCTAACATTGTATTTTTGAAGCTCCTCCGACCGCTACCCGAAATCTTGTCTCTCTCGGACAGTACGAAATTAATGTTGACATTTACGGGATTATTGGACGATATCGGAATTTCGTTGTTAGCGTTAACTTTGCTCTCGGATCTGTTCAGTATAGGCAAAAGATTTTCCGTTTGTCTCTGCAGATAATCCAATATTTCACTGACGTTTATTTTTTTCTCCTGAAATCTGTCGCGTTCCCATGACTGAACGCGCAGAGTTCCCTTTTCGCCGCATTTCAGCATGACTACGTGAGTTATCGAGTTCTCGCGGCAGTACTCGGAAACTTCCTCAGTCGTGGAGAGATCCAACGACGTTACCCTGAGTCCCAAAGTCCATAATTCACGAAGTACATCAGCCATTTCCGTTTCTCGTTTCGGTAGACCATCGACGCAGCAAACGGCAACGTCGATTCCATATTTTCCCTCCAAACACGCTTCTTTCGTTGTCTCGCTGACCGCACCGACGAGTTTATCCAGAGATATACTTATACCGGCTCCGTATTGTTTAGCCTCGTTGCTCGCCAAACCGGTGCGTTCGAGGACTTGACGAAACGACATCAACATTTTGTCGTATCGTCCACCAGCGGCTATAACTTCCTGTCCACCTCGTCTACGTCGTCGTTTAGATTCGCAGGTTATTTGGTAAGTAACGCCGCTGTGCTGCTGCGTATTGTGAACCAGAAGCGGCACGACAGTTATGGGCCACTAATTTGAAAAATCAGAGAAACATATAGTTATATGCACATGCTACGTTTCCATATTTTGTATTTATCAAGAAAAATAAGAACGAATCCTCGAAATTTGTAATCGTTAAAGGGTAATAATAAAAAAAAAACGCGACCCGTACACGTAATCAATATGCTTACTTTGACGCCTAATGCCTCCGCGTTTGCTATGACAATTTCCATTTCCCTCAAGCCTTCTTTAGCCAACGCCGCTGCATCGCCTTTGCGTCTCGTTATCGTTCTTAACACACTGGCAATTTTTGCTACTGAACTCTCTGTCTCGAAAAGATTGAACAACGTCTCCATCGCTTGATCAGTCAGACACAAACTTATCAAATGTGTTTGTACTTGAAATTTCGAAAATTTTCCATCTCGTGCATCGCAAAGTATCGAATGTATGTCTTGATATTTTTCACGTTCGATACCACAATACATTAAAACGGCCTGCAGCAACGACGCGTGATTAAGCCGAACGGTGAAATTTCTTTCCCGCAACTCTGGAATCTCGCTGAATATCTCCCAAGCTATGCAAATCAATTCGGCCTCCATCATAAGATTATTCGGTGTCGGGCTTATAATATCGAACGCACACTCGTACAATTCCCGAGGATGAAATCCGTGTACCTACAATGTTTTTCAGTTGAAAATAACGTTTTTACGGAAAATAAATACTTGCTATATTTGGGCGATTTTTACCTTTTTTTCTCTGTATACACGCTCGATTGCGTATCTTCGGAGATTCGTGATATTGTTCCACGCAGCGTAACGAGCGAACGGCGCTCGTAAATCATGCGGTATCGAAACGACGCTTCCAGTACGTGTCATTAATTTAACACAAGAATCACTGATGTTGTAAAGTTGACCGGATTTTGGCATGAGCAAAGGTGTAGCCAAATTGACACCGCCGTGTCGTCGAAAAACCTCAACGACTTTGGCTTTAACATTTTCCTGAATGAATTGACTTTTGGCCGATAACGAATTTGCAATTCCTCTGGACGGCAGATTCATGTCGTAGGTGATATCTTCCGCAGGTGTAACTTGTTGGCCGAAGCAACAGGCAACGAGATACTTGTAAGCTTTGCTTTGACTGTTCGACAAGGTATGTCGTACCATTTCCTGAAGTTCGGCCTCTTCTAATTGCGGCGGTGGCAAATATTCCGAAGTTAACAACTCTTGCGAATTCGGACGTTGACTCGGATCATGATTCAACAACCATCTAATGCGGATAGAAGAAATGTTATCAAAAATCCAATTATATTCGATTCTTTGCAAAGGTCAAATATTATTCTAATTGGTTCGGACTACGATTTTCTGTTAACTCTTTCGCTGTGTATGACGCATAAGTGCGCGGAAAAATCATGCTTCATCGACTTAATATTTTTTTTCTGAACGAACCAGCAAATTACGCACAATGAATCCGTGCGAGGTATTTACGAAAAACTTATTTAGAATTATTTAGAATTTTTACCGTAAAAGATGTACTTGATGTGGCATTCTGACTTCAGTCATCTCCGGTGGTAAAACTATTTCTTTTGACCTTAAATTCAACAAAACTTTGACCCTTTCCATACCAGTCTCAAGAGGTTTGTAACACATCTCGAACAATATGATACCGAGACTGTAGATGTCTACTTTCTGATTGTAAATTGCTTTTGCGGCTTTGGTACTAAGCTCCGGCGCAACGTAAAGCGCAGTACCGACTTGACCAGTCAGGGATCCGACGTCTTCCATATCAAAACTTGTTCCTATAAGAATAAATAAGTAAACAAATGAAGAATAAACCTTTTTTGTTTATATTTCATTTGGAAACATTATCATTGAAAATAGTAAAAAGATTGGTAATGGTCTACAAAGTCTACAAATTACAACAACAAAAAATGAAATTGCACCTTTATCAGTCAATTGCGTTTCCTTTTCTAAATCCATCGTGTGCGCCAGTGACGACAGTATATTTGTAGTTGCGAGACCAAAATCCCCAATTTTTACGTGATCGTTGCTGTCGAGAAAAATATTAACTGGTTTCAGATCACGATGGATCATTCCCTGTTGGTGTATGTGAGCAATTCCTTCGACCATTTCGCGAAAAAGTCGCCAGATACGTTCCTCGTCTTCGTACAGACCATTGTCAATCGCCGTTCTCAAAGTGCTTTTCTCACAAAATTCCATCTGAATGTACATGAATTGTATTTCATTTACGGTTTCCCTATCGTTTTTGTCAGTATCGTTTTTCTCGACGGTGATCCGTGACTCTTGACACGAGTCCGACGTTTGTGACGTACCATCCTTTTCGAATTCAATGCTGTCCGAAGAATCTATTCTCGTTCGCATTCTGGAACTTGATCAGTCATTACTGTTCTAAAATTATGCTTAAAGACCGGGCCATGAAAACCGGATATAAAGTAAAAAAAAAAAAACAAGAACGAGGAGTTGAAAAATTCTTACAGAAAAGCCCATTCATCGTCACTGTCGGATCCGGTTGAACTGTCACTGGTGTCCTCCTCGCTGTCGGCAGATTGAACGGCGCTGGCTCGAGATTCGTACGAAACGTTCCACTCAACATCATGAAGCGGCGGTGCCAATTTCTCTACATCTTCAGCATTGAATCGCTGAAAGTTGACTCGATTCGATGAGGCTGCTCGCGACGAGTTCGTTATACCGCAATAATTACTATTTTACTTAACATTCGTTAAATTTAATCTTGTTCTCACTCGCGACTACGAAAAACATTTTTTTTATTTACATCAACATTGTCCAATCGATCGGTCCTCGTTGAAGGTGTTGCAGCTGGAGTGAAAGTGCTGTGCCTCGCAGGATCGTCCAACGTCGCGCTTTCGATCCACGAGTTGTAATACCTGACAACGTTTTCGTGATTCAATCTAGAAAGCAGCTTCACTTCCCGCGTAATTTTCTTGTTCAATTGTCGATTTTTTGGATTCAGTTCGATTCGTTTTATCGCGTAAACGCCGCCGTCCAATTTGTTGCGAACTTTGAAAACATCGCCGAAAGCACCCTTGCCAAGCCACTTTAAAATCTCAAATTCATTCTGAATTCGCGATTGACCACCCAAAGCTAAAAGATGGAAATGTATGTCCGAGGCCGGTTCCTCAGGCTCGGAACTATCGTGTTCGTTGTTACGATCGTCTCGCGGCGGTGATATTCCACGATCCAATGGAGTACGAATGAAACAGTGTTGTTGCAATTGTTCGGCCGACCAGCGTGATCGTTCGTTGACGTTCAAACACTTGGCTACAAAGTCTTTTAAATCAGGCTGCAAATATGATTCAATATTTTTATTACTGATAATAATGATAATCAATTTTTACGCTCCCGATAAATTATTCAAGACATCGTTTGTATTACTATCATTTTTTCGATGGTAAATTCACGTACTAAATAAATTCGGAATTCTTAGAAAATTCAGTCGATCGAGTTTTCATCTATTTTGTATATCAAAAGGAACGCCTTTTTTAACAGAAAAAAATTCTGGGCGGACAATGAACGGGCGGACATTAAGCCTAATTATTATAATGCTTCGACGACGTACCTGCATGTTTAAATCCCAGTCGGTATCATTTTCAGAAACTAGAGCACCTCTGAACAGAGAAGCTAGTAATATTCCGAATCTATAAATATCCGCCTTTTTTCCACCACGCCCTTGAATCGTCGGAAAATCATGTTCGGCTTTCGCCAAACAACTCGAACGATATATATCCGACAATCTCTTGTCCAACGAGTAATCGGATACTTTAACAACACCCGTACGATCAATATGTATGCTCGTGTCGCGCAAATCTCTATGCACGATGTTATTATCGTGAAGATAGTGCAAAGCGGATAGCACGCCGGATGCCAGGTGTCTGAGCATATCAACGGCTACTGGAATATTGTCCGAAAGGAAAAACGTACACGTGGTTCCCACCTGAACATATTGGTCGTTTAATTTAAAATCAAGAAAATCATATGCCGATGCCTACACGGAGAAAAATTTTCAGTAAAAATGACCGGACCTATTTAGGAATTGTGGAACAATTTGTTGGTATACAAAAAATTATTCAACCACGCTCTAAAAATTAGGGAACACTTAGCAAAATTTGACCAGACTCCTTGCAGTTTTTAGTTTGAGGCGTACTCATTTTTAGTACGCTTAGTACTACGATTCCCAGAAAGGTTCAGTCATTTTTACTGAACATTTTTCTCCTTGTAGATTCTATTGTTTTTCCTATCACTAAATGAGAAATTGAAAAATTGAATGTCTAATTTTTTATTTAGTACTAACCACGAATTCTTGGAGTATATAGATGACAATACTGTCTTTATTCTGTAGATACTTCATATTGAGATAATGAACGAGATTTGGATGGTGCAGTTTATGAAGATGATTCAGTTCCTGTTCAATACTACCGATTTGTTTCATCGAGTGTTGCAAATCGGTCGTTTCACCTTCCAGAGTCTCGCCTGCAGTGCCGCATTTGAGTGACCACTCAGTAACGGCCAATAATTCGCCGGTCGTCATATCGACGCCGGCATAAACAATCGAACCTTTCGAGCTGTGGCCCAGACATTTTCCTCTGTGGACTTGTCTCTCACCCCTGCTGTTATCGAAGTGCAGGAGCTTAGTACCGCGATGCTCGCACAAAGACCCATCGGAACTCTCGGAGGTACTCATACATCGTCGCCTCGAATAAGTTCTCACGCGTTCGTGAGGCGACGACGGTATAGATTGCGATAATGCGCGTGATTCCATTGACAAACGAACCATTTCACGTCGATCGCGTAATTCGGCCTTCAAAGCCTCTTGACGCTTCTGTATCTCGTCTTGCAATACCTAAAATTAAATAATTCATTACATAAAATCAATGTAAGTAGCAAAATTGACGAATTTAGTAAAAATTCTTGTCGCGACTTGACATTGAAAAAAATAAGTACGTCATTTTCGTTGCAATAAATAATTTATAATTTTAGCAAATATGAATGATTACTTTTCCATCCAAAATCAAAAGAAAATTTAGAGTTTTTTTAGGCACAAAGCTGTTGAATAAAAGAATTTTTGCTAAAGTTGAGACAGCAATGTTTTTCTAATTTCATTGTCAGACCTGTCTTTCCTTGTCCTCTATGAGCTGTTTTTTTTCCAATTCGCACTGAAGCTGTTCTCGGCGTCTTGACACCATTTCCTCATAAAAACTACTGTATCCAGGCTTATTATGTTCGTGAAGAAATTTTTGAACATGTTGAGCAAGTTCAAAAATCATAACTTCGCCTTTTAATTGATCGGCCAATCGTTCAGTTTCTGATATTAGTACCGCTATTTGTTGATTGGATAATCCACGACTATTTTTAAATTGAATCGAGGGAGCTCTGCACATACATCAAACAGTATTAATCATCATTTTAATATTTGATAATACAACAGTTCCAGGATAGTCGAAATTGATAACAGCAACTTACTCTTCTGGATATTTATCGTTGCATAAAATGTGAAGATCTATTTGAGCGTAAACTTCGGCAGGCCCTGACATACCTTGCTGAGGCACGAGAGTTACAGAAATATCCAGAGGTTGCCATTTTCTCCTCTGTTTGTTTCTTCGCAAGTCTTTCAACTCATCCCCAAAAATCGACTACGAATACGAATATTAACAAAAAAAAATTTGATTTCTTATCAGATATGGTATTTTAACTGTATAAATAAGAATGTTTGCATTTGTATCTCATGTAGTTAAACCTCGTTTAACTAGAATCAAGATAATCTCACTTTTTTATGTTTTAACATGGGAAACCTGAATTATCCGATCCTGAACAGGGATAGGTGTTATTAGAATACAAATGTGTTCAAAATACTTTTTAGATTGAATAACTATGAATAATTATTTAACAGTAATAAAATTATTAATCATTAAAAATGCTTATTAGAAAAGTATTTTGAATAATCAAAAATTATAGTGATTTTTGGAAAATTGTTTGTTCGTTCGACTCGTCATCCAGCACTAGCCAATTGTCAAGTTTTACGACAAATGACTAACAAACTTCTTAATAAAACAAAAATTTCATGTCAAGCGACTGCAACAATTAGTTATTGTTTAACATTTAAATAATCCTACAAAAACAAAAGATTATGTCAAAACTTGAAGTAACATTTGTACCGGTGCAAAAGCAAAAATTGTCGCATGATTTCCACGAAATCTCGAAAGGAAAACGAATAAATCGAAAAATATGAAATCGATGTGTCTTTTTCTGCAACATGCGGCAAAGTTTATAAAGGTCTACAAAACGTACCTTCAAAACTTCGAGTTCATTGTCTTGACGATCTCGACACGATTCGGTATGTGACATTTTGCCGCAATGTCAATATTGTTTTTTTCAACAAAAATACACGATTATATCAAGAAAAACATATCTCTCTTAAGGTTAAATATAACCTTCGATGTAAAGAATCTAAATCAACTTGGAAATACTAAATCATATTTTTCACTGACACTAGACATCGGATGTCCATCCTAAAACCCTTATATTCTACATCGTGAAAATAATCCGTCGCTACAGCTCGACTTTATAAATTCCGTTGCAAAACTGTTAACCGAGCGTCCATATTGTTTTACCTTTATCTTCAAACGCATTGAAACTTGAAAACCGTGAACTCCGAACGTAGCTGAGAATCGAACACGATTCGATTTGCCACCGACTTCGGACAGGATCAAATTCAATTGACGCATCTTTTTTTTTCTGTTTATTATTTTTCGGTGCGTAGTCACCCGATGATCGGACGAATACGAAAAAAGGGGGAGAATCGGAGGACGAAAAATGATTCATTACAAAGTCAAAGGTTTAAACAAGAAGTTTATTAATTTAGTTATTAAATTTATGCGTAATCGAAATATCGCGCAATGTGCCGGTTGAAACAATCAAATTCAAGTACATAAAAATCGGCCAATTATCGAACGGCTGAAGGAAATGTTTTCCTTTTTTTTCCGTTCATATGCAGTAAATAGTCCGTTATTCGATGCCTTTTTTTCGCAATTATATTCCTACTCGACTGGGCAGCTGGGAAACGAAATGAATCTATCTTATCACGATTTACCGGTTTTTCGAAAATTTTCATAAATTTCGAAAATATATGCACGAACCGATATTCGTTTGCCATCGTATGCATAATTCGGCAATAACAAAAAGTGCCGTTTTCCCCGAGAGAGCGTTTACCCACGCGTGACCAATGACGAATGAGAATTTTCGCGGTACCTGTTACGAAACCGAACGGATCAAACAAAAACACGTGTTCTTTTTTAACAATTTTGATGTACATAGAACGACGTTTGATTGGACGATAATAGAGTAAAAAAGAGACGAGTAATAATCGATTGCCAATCGAACGATCGGAAAATATATGACCTCGGTGATAATAATAAAATCGTAAAGACGGTGGAGACGGTCCGTATTTAACGGGTAACGTTATAATTCGCCAAAAACGATCGAGGGGAAAGTAAGTGGCAGCTAGTGGACGCGAGCTGGTGTAAGATAGAGAGAAACAGAAAGAGAGAGAGTGAAAGATAGAGGGAAACCGCGGCCATTTTATGTTAGTATGACGTAGAGGCTGGGTGTAGCAGCTTCACGTTAAACCGTTTTTTCGCGTTACTTTGGGGTAAAAAGAAAGGCGAAAGATATATTTTGTTACGATAACTCTGATGCTTGGCTCGAGGTAAATGCACGGAGAACGAAACGCAGGTGTTATTTGTAAATTAATCTTTGTTATAAATAAAGGCGGTAAGGGAAAGTGAGGGTAGAGAGCCGTTCCGTGAGGGGAAGCAGAGTCGAGCATGAGCGAGGAAAGCCATCCCCGTACGCTTTACGTGGGAAATCTAGACGCTTCGGTGTCGGACGAACTTTTGTGTGCACTCTTTTCACAAATAGGAGCTGTCAAGGGATCGAAGATTATACGAGAGCCAGGAAACGACCCGTATGCTTTCGTTGAATTTACGAATCATCAGTGCGCGGCCACCGCTCTCGCCGCCATGAATAAAAGATCATTTTTGGAGAGAGAGATGAAGGTTAACTGGGCCACGAGCCCCGGTAATCAGCCTAAACTCGACACGAGCAATCATCATCACATATTCGTTGGTGATTTGTCACCCGAAATTGATACGGACACGTTGAAAGAGGCGTTTGCTCCCTTCGGCGAAATAAGCAACTGTAGAATCGTACGCGACGCTCAGACCAACAAAAGCAAAGGATACGCCTTTGTGTCTTTCGTCAAAAGGTCAGAGGCCGAAGCGGCGATAAACGCCATGAACGGACAGTGGCTAGGATCGCGTAGCATTAGGACAAACTGGTCGACGAGAAAACCACCGCCGCCTAGGTCCGAGAGGCCCAGGCACTCCAACAATAGCAAACCCAACTACGACGAGGTATACACACATTTTTTATTCTCTATTTCGCAATTTACGTTTACAAAAATTCATCACCGTTGTTTTGTTTTCCTCCGTTACAGGTGTACAACCAAAGCAGTCCGACAAACTGTACCGTTTACTGCGGCGGTTTTACAAACGGCATAACGGATGATTTGATAAAAAAAACTTTTTCCCCGTTCGGCAATATTCACGACGTTAGAGTGTTCAAGGACAAGGGCTACGCGTTTATCAAATTTACGACAAAGGAGGCTGCTACGCACGCCATTGAAGCTATGCATAATACAGAGATCAATGGTAGCATCGTTAAGTGCTTTTGGGGAAAGGAGAACGGAGATCCCAACAGCGTTGGGCCCAATGCTAATCAACAGGCTCAACAGGTATCGAAAGACCTTGTACGAAACGTCGTTGATCCACATTTTCAGTAATTGCAGATTTCTCGACGAATCAATGGCATCAATGTTCAATCACTTTTATCACTGTTTTGACATTTTTATTTATTTAATACCTAATACAGTCAATACTATCCAAACTAAATATTCTCATTATTACATTAACCGATTTAGTGCTCTTTTCAATTAACAAAAACAAAAAAAAACTAATTTTACCTGTATTTCGTATTTCTGAATCACAAAATATTCCAAATGTCCACTCCATAGATTTTCAAGCTCGCGCGCGATTTTTCACATACACAAACTTTTACTTCATCTCTACGACACATTCATCGGAATTGAACATTTAATTTTAAACTCTACACAAAAAGTCTTACACTAATTACACATGTTAGATCCACTTTAAAGTTCATTTAAACTCGAAAGATGTTTGACGTTGTGCTAGGAATTTGAGCCAATTTGTACCGGAAGGCATTGTATCGAGTTGTAATTTTGAGAATATTTATAAAGCACTTGAATTATTTTCGCAACAGGTGACAGCCGGAGCCGGACAGTACGCTTATGGATACGGACAGCAAATGCCGAGCTATTGGTATCCTCAAGGCTATCCTCAGATGCAGGGTCAGTTTTTGCAACAAGCTCAATACTACGGCCCGTATTACAGTCAGCAGGCTCAGTACCTGAATAGCATGAGGATGCCTGCACCGACAGCAGGAACATGGCAACCGGGACAAGCTACAGGCGCACCACCGACCGCTGCGGCGCCTCTACAGCCCGGTCAACAACCGGCCATGGTAGCTTACACCATGCCACAATACCCAACGCAATGAAACTGATGACACAGATTAACGATAACAGCGGAAAATTACGTACGGAACATACGACGGAACGAAGAGGGGGAGGGGGGATTGGAGGGCTACTTCGAAATAGTTCTGACTTATAACCGTTAAAGAGCGAACACGCCTGCGCTTCGATTGACAAATACATACACAAAAAAAACAACAAAAGAAAAAATTACTACACATTCACATATGAACACAGGATTTACATATACACGTACAAAAAAAAAATATTGGAAAAAAAAAAAAT
>JABMBT010063950.1:0-19973 GCA_018906895.1 Odontocolon sp. PSUC_FEM 10030002
GGGGGGGGGGGGGAGAATGAAAAACGGGAAGAATGGCAGGAAAAAGAGGTGACGAGGTCTTCCTCATTCTCGTCGCTGTCTCGTTTCACCCGTACATCCCTTTATCTTCAACGAATCCAATCTCGGGGGCCAATTTCGCACACGCGAAGTCTCAGCCTTTCGCCTTACAGCACGTCTCATCCTTTACTTCCGTCTGTATTTCTCGGTCTCGTTCACTCGGCTTAGCTATGAGAGCCGAATGCGACAATAGTGCATAGCACTGCAGTGTGTATTTGTATCGGTATTGAGGAAAAAATAACGTTGCCCAGAACAGACCGAACGAGTACCAATAGGGTCGATGTGATATTGTAGATGTGTAGGTTTATGCTGTACGGTCACGTGGTTATACCATACACAGTACACTATACGAATAGCGGATACTGTTCTCGACACCCGGAGCTTCTCATGCTTGGGAATATTGTGAGAAAACGTTTTTCCAGCACGTGCGAGAGTCTCGGTTCTACCTCAACACCGGCTAACGAAAGAAATCTTCTATTATTTTTTTGCATCGATTCTCTTTCCATCTAACAGGGTTCATAACCTTGTCAAATTTATATTTTATTCTTTTAATTTTTATTTCATACAAATAAGCGCCAAAGGCATTAATTTACATTCGTCGCATTTCTTGTTTCTTCCCAATTCAAAATGTAGGGATGAGTGGGGCAAAATGGATCTCCGGGACAAAACGGGCCATCGCTTTAAAAATAAATAACGGGGTAAAATTAGGAGGTCCGACGATGACTTTCAGAATCATCGCAGTCCGATCTTTGTATCCGATCTTGTCCCGTATTTTGGTTTTGCTCGCATGTACACTTTTTACGCAATCGCCCATTTTGCCCCACTCTCCCAATTGAATATTTTGCTTTTTTAAGTTTTCATCCCTTATAAATCTGCAATGAAATGTGTGGTTTTACGTAGACTACGTCATAGTAATCGCGGACAAACATTGGACTATTATACTTGAGGGTTAAATGAAATATTTCGTATCTCGAGCGAAATGTAGAGGGAAAAGGTAAAAGGGTCAAAGAGGCGAGACCAAGTTTCCGCGTCTGCGCTAGTAGCACTGGCAACGTTTACGCTCTCCCGCGTTTCCGTGGATAATAATTTGCAACACCCCTTGGCGCCAACGTGTACAGGAGAATAATATTCGCGTGCCCGGGTATGCATCTCGTTCATAAAGAATGCTTGGTCGTTTGTGCACTGCAGCGTCGGACGGTTTCCATTTAATGTACGAGAACGATGGAAGAGCCAAAGCACGAGAAACGCATGAGCGATAAACGTCACAGGGTGTCGTACATTCTATAACACCCGTGAGTTTTGGTATATCACTCGAGAACGAAATATAGCTATTGAATTTCTACCCTCCCTTGCTATTGCTATACGTTTGACCCTCATCTATATGTTCCTTTTTTATTCGCTGTATAATGAAAAAACAAAAAAAATGTTGAAAAAAAGAAAAAAACGTAAATTACTGCAACCGGAAAAGCAAACGCAAAAGGACGCTTGGCATTTTACGCCCTCACACGAAAAAACCACAGCAGTATTTCACTCGCATTGACTATTTTTTTTTTTTTTTGAATCTGCCACAATTTCCACTTTGCTTAATAAAAGTTAATATTATTATCATATACTGCGCTATTTTCTATACAAATTTAGGAATGGTTGCACTGCGAAAGGAGTTTATTGAATGTTGAATAATCTTTGTTGCATATAGCAAAATAAATATTTATTTATTATTATCAAGTTTCAGTTTAGCCAAATCGTATTTTTTAATTGTTACCCCATGGTTTAATAGTTTATTTGTATCAATTCAATCTTATTTGGCTCAACTAAAATTTGTTAGTAATAAACAAATATTTATGTCGCCATGTGCAATAAACGATTTGTTAATATTAATTAAACTCTTTTCTCAGTGCAAGTTTCTGGAAAATTTACAAATCACAAAGAATTGTTTACTTTATTTTCGTTTGTTCATCCCCTATTCTGTCAGGGGTTGTTCGATATATCAAATCTGTGCAATCGTCCGAGCGAAAAGCATAGAGTGAGAAAAATTTTATTTCTTTTATTTGTTTCATATGAGGGTGAGTGGGGGGTGGGAAGGGGGAGGGGGTTGAAAAACGGAACGTGGGCACGCTTGCAGCAGCAACAGCAACTCTCCAGATGTACTTTCGTACTCGTGAGCGAGTGTACCTTGGTATTCTGCGAACTGAACGAGTGGAGAGGGTAGTTCAGTGATGTTACCAGAACCAGAGGGTTGCGAGAGAAAGAGAGAGAGAGAGAGAGAGAGAGAGTCGGTTGCGATCGTCGCGAGGCGCGCGCGCGCCTTCTCGTCCCGGGCGACTCTAAACCCCCGCCGCCCCAACTCACGACTCGGCACAACCATCCCTTCGCGCCATAGCTCCGTCCTTGTCTCGGAAAAGTTTCTGGTGATGAGCTTTGTTGGTCGTTTCCCTCCTGCGCCACCCCCTTCCCCCGTTTCATCCCCCACCGACTCTCTTTCGCGTCGCTCTCGCGTTTTCTCTCTTCGTTCAATCCCCTTCAACCCCCTGAGTAGCCCAGAACGGAAAAGTTAAATGCGAAAGTTTTACCCGATATCCACAGGGTTTCCGAGCTCCCTGGAAAAAGGTATACGTACGCAGTTTCCAGTTTACCGTCGAGCAACCCCTCGCTCTTTCTCTAG
Source organism: Odontocolon sp. PSUC_FEM 10030002 (assembly GCA_018906895.1). Lineage (NCBI taxonomy): Eukaryota > Metazoa > Arthropoda > Insecta > Hymenoptera > Ichneumonidae > Odontocolon > Odontocolon sp. PSUC_FEM 10030002. The sequence goes on from JABMBT010063950.1 coordinate 2,720, forward strand.
GTTCCTTCTTTTCCCCACTTCCTTCGCTCAGTCACCAGCTTGAAATCACTTCTGTCCTCTTCGTGTTTCCTAATGTACTCATGGAAAGAACATTTCTTCGACCCTTTTGACGAAAAGGGATATTTCCGAGTTGAGCTTCTCGATGAGCTTTTTCTTTCCAGATTTTTACTGTATGATAATAATAATTCGATTTGTTGTGTTTTGGTTGACAGGATGGCGTCGAAGAAAACAAGACAGAATCACTCGATACAGCATCTACTGGAGCTGCCATCCAGCAGAGACGAGAGGGTGGCACAGCAGCAGGCACAGAATCAACAGTTAACGACTCTCTCTACAACCCCAAGACAAGTGCCTGTTACGGTTCTTCACCCAACACCCAAAAAGGTATGTCAAAAAATGACTAAACTTAACATTGACCAATTTTTCCATGCCAGTGTTATTCGTTTTATTTTTTGAAACAACTGCGTATTATCGTTTCATCGAATGTCGATATACTTAACTAATTCAGGAGAGTGGGAAATCTTTTTCGGCTGTTACAAATTTAGTTTTGAGAAAAATTACAACTTTTGATTTCTTGGATCGTTGTATTGCATTGCAATATTTATTATATATTGCAATATTTACTCTTACTTTCGTAGGAGTGTAAGATTTATTACATATTTTTTTTTGCCTGTGAGCTATAAATATTGCGTGTAAATTGTAAAGGATTTTGTTATCGAACAAACGCGTCAGATTTTTATCTCAGGTATCTTATAGTTACTTAAGTATTAAATTCCGATTGTGTCTCTAATAATCGTTACTGTTGCATCCCTCCCGAATAATCAACCGCAACACCCCCTTCGCACCCTCTTACATCCCTTCGAGAATGTATCCGCCGTCAAATATTTACCCAGGGATAATTACCACGAGCTTTGCTGCTGTGGTTGATCGCTAGTTAGCGCGAGATAGAGGGTGGAAAAGTTTCGAATGCCTTGGGGCTGTTCTCACTCCTTGAAAATTCATTTACCATAGACCGCTATTTTCCCGATTTACCTGAATTTGATCTAACTTTGTAAACTCATTATTGTCTGCCGGCATTTTTATAACATACGAACAAAAGTTTTCGATAAATGAAAATTTATATACCGCAATTACCGTCAATCGCATTATTCCGGTGCAACGTTACGCAAAAAGAATAGGATTCCAAGATTTTACAATCGTTTTCCGTTTTAGTTGAATTTTCGAACCGTCCGATACTCGAAGCCTTTTGCCAGAGGGTAGTTTTTCTTATCACAGACGGGACACAAGTTATAACAATATAACGGCGAAGGGATGAAGCGTGCAGAAAAGATTTTGCTGGATCCTCTTTAGCGAAAAAAGAGAGCAGGGAGGGGGCGGAGATTTCGTGCTGGTGACGCGGATGCTGTAAAACGAAAGACCGTGTAACCGCACACATAAAATGCTGACTGTATACTCCGTAAGGGAGTTGATGGTCCTTTTTTTTTATCGATTTCGTTAACTCGGAGGTAAAGGGATTGCTAGGAACGGAACTCGAACACAAGTACCGCGTTGTTATTTCTCGTAATAAAGTTGATGTTCCGCTGGGAGCTCGCCAGTAGATTTTAGCTATAAAATGTTCGTCTTCCCGGAGATAATTTTCTACTTTAACGCTTTGAACGAGATAAAGAAAAACTCTCCGTTTATTGTAAATTTTCTAATTCGGACTAACTTTCATGTTTGAACAATTTGTCTGTAATTTGTCGTTGATTGTAAAATTGTACAAAGGAGAATTTCTGTTCTTGCGCTACTCGATGGATAACTCGAGATAACAGAAAAGGATGGAACGCTCCGTCGTTCCGTGTAGTAACGATTTTTAAAGTTTCTCTCGACTCGCGAGAAAGTTTGCAAACTGTTGGCAGCTTGCGTGAACTGGCTGGTTCGCTAGCTCGCTTCTCGTTGTGTTTGGTCGGCGGGGAAGTTTCGAAAGTTCTAACGTGCACCGAGTGTTGACGGTGGTAGGGGTTTATTTCCACCCCTATTCTCCCGCTCGAATTTCAGCTTCGCAAGCTCTGTTAAGGTTTGACCGGGCTTTCGCGTGAGGTCGTTGGTGTCTTTTTCAAAGAAGAAATTTACCCCGAAACATCGGAGGTAGGTTTCTTCCCTCTCCTTCGAACTGATAGTAGAAAAGCTTTTCAGAGAGTGCAGTTTTCTATTTTACCGACACTTCGAAGGATACATAGGAAAGTCGGTAAAGTCACCAGGATGTCGGTAAAGTCACTGGAATGTCGGTAAAGTCACCGGCATGTCGATAATCTCGGTTCTACCTTCGAACGGTCGGTACACAATTCTCTGTTCGAAGATTGTTCGACTATTGACGAAGAAGTTTTGACCATTTTGTGGAATTGTCACTCGTCGGGTAACATAAACCTACCTACTGTCGATAAAGAAGTTTTGTATAGCCTTTAGAGTTCTCTTTTATCGCTTCTGTCGACAACGTGGCTGCCTTTGTGTTTAGATTCTTTATCGAGCATTGATAAGCCAGCACCAGTTCTTCCGTATTCTCAATTCATCTACCAGAGTCTGGGAACTTGAAAATAGAAATTAGTCAAATACTTTTAACACCCTTGACTTTCGTAAAGGAATTGTGAAAACCTTTCTCGTGGCTGGTTGGGTCCAGCTTTCGCTTCGATGCTTTTACTAGATATTTTAGTACTTCCTTTGCAATGCAAATCACGTCCTTTGCTCAAACGCGGTAAAGTTTCAACTACACAAATTTGCAAAGCTGTTTCGGGATGCAGGCTGGAGGGTTTAGTGGCGTCATTACCGGACGTTCGGTCTGACTTGGGACAGTCCCGTTCTACATACTTGCCATCATATACTTGCAGATCATTGCAAAACGGGATTGTCTTTCAGCTGAGCATCATCAAGATTTTGTTATCCACCTGCCACGAACGATAATGACGATCTTTAACCACAGTTCAATAATTTTTATATTCGTCTTAGAATCTCGGAGCGAGACTTTATATTCGGATGCTGTGTGGACCAATGGAACATAATTTCCCATTGAAATCCGGTTGAATAGGAGGATAAGATCGCCTCGAGCATACGGAAGATGGCAGAGTCGAGAGAGTGAGCAAGATTCGAAGGGAAGGGGCGAAATTTATGATAATTGCATAAATCAGAGCTTTCCTCCACAATAATCATAATCTATTGGGATAGTTGTGCGAAGTTAGCTATTTAGCCGACGGCGAACGGCACGGCGTCGAGGTGGAGAGAAACCGGCGTGCACTAGGGTTCCGGGGAGGCGTCTGAATAAGATAAAGTCCTTGGTAGTAGAACAGCTACCGTTCAACTCTCCCTTATTCCTGTCCCATTCTCTGCAATACTCTCTGTGGTAATCTCACTCTATCTTCCTCGAAAGCTTCCACGCACACACTATCCTCGATTCTCCTACATTAACAGCACTCATGGACTGGAGCTATCCTTATTATTACCAAATTATTGCCCGAGAATTCTGAATCGATTTCCCCGAAAGCGTTACCTTTCATTCCGTTCCTTTCGAAGTGTCTGTCGTCGAATTGTTAAACAAGTGTTATGTCCGGGCAAATATAAAAATGACAATTGCGGGATGAAAATCATGATGCTGATAAAATGAATTGTCAATAACAATGTTCAATAACAGCGTTTTTCTCATAACATCAAAGATGCATATTGTCATTGGTTGCAAAACATTAATTAACATTTTCAACGAAAAATTCTTTGAACAAAAATGGTGCAATTCGTTCGTTTATTAAATCAATTTACGAAAAGTCCTTACCCGATTATTTTTTACGTATTCCTTTTCTCGAGAACTGATGACTACACAATCAAGCGAAATACACGAAATGAAAAAAAATGGGCACATGGTGTTGCAATGATTTCTTTGAGGGTTGGAATTGGGGAGGCCCATTCAGGATAAAACTCTAGACGAAAATAGAAACAAATAAAAACAATCTTTAGTCGAGTTACCCCAAAAATTACTCCGACAAAGTGCCTCGTGAGAAAGCGTGAATTACTAACGACGTTCCCACAAATTATGATACATTATGATCCCCGCAATTTGGTATTTTTTTCCTGTTTGTAACTCACTCAGGTCTCTGGATTTCAAACGTGTTCATGAATATTTATGTGACTCGCTCGTCGGGTATAGTACAATTGTACTTATAGTTCGCGTATGTGGATGCCATTTTCCGGAGCTGTATACATATCGCAGCATGTTTTATATCGACCTGGGAAAAACGACGGCTGGTCGCTAATGGCATAGTCACAACTGCTACACGATCATTCCTTTCGTGACGATTAATGGTCAGTGAGTGTCTAAAATGACAGTTTCAATTTTTCTTTCAAAATCGAGGGCAATCTGTGATATAACTTTTAGCAATTTTACCGGAAAGTTTTAATCGAAGAGAAATTGTCCCATTCTGTGGTAATTACTGTTATCACATTATCTTGATGCGATGATTACACGAATTTCTCTAAATGACACCAACATGATACATTTCGTGTAATTACCCCAAAAAATGTAGGATCGTGAAAATAAATAAAATTATTCTCTGTGTATCACAGCCCGTCTTTTTTTAGTCGTGTGAGTGGAAAGGGGTTAAGACGAGAAATAAAGAAGGGGAAGAAATCTGTTTGGGGTCCAGCTAATCCGGCGTTAGGTCGCGGAAAACGCGGCGTTAAAATACCGGAAAGCCAGCACCCTAATCCGCTTAAGGAGATTTATTTAATACTTACGGTCGTCTGGCTCTCGCCTCTCGACCGCTTCGTAGAATCACTAGTAGCTACAGCTGTGGCAAAAGAGGTTCACCTCGCACATTCGTCGGGATCACCCTCAGTCCTCATGCTTGCAATCACAAGGGTAGTTTCACCGCCCTTTTTTTTCCTCGACATCTCGTCTCTCGATAATGCAAACCCTCGGTCGGCTGCTACTTTTTTCCGTCACTTTTGTTTCGTCCAGTAGTTAAATTACGAATGGGTCAGACAAGCCCATTAACGTCACCGTAACAGTGTTTATGATAAAAGAGCGTGAAAAGGGGAGAAAGTCGTCAATTACGTTGAAAGAAAGAATTGATCTGACTGAATCGACAAAGTCGATTATTTATTTATTTTTTCCTGCTTTTAGTTTTCCCTGCGAAAGGGTTGCAGGGTGGAAGGGCTGAGATTATATCTCAACCTCGTGGAATTCTTTGTTTTGACCGAAAACCTCGACAACGAGCGAGGCCGATCGTCGAAGGGGAGGAGCGGGAAGCAGAAAAGCACGCGAGGGGGTTGTTTGCACCCTTCGTATATATCCGGTTTTGGTCCTTCCGTGCATAGTAGCGTATCGAAGACCAGGCAAGAGGATAAGAAATTTTTATGAATGAACGCTTTCGTTCCCGGGACAACTTTGCACCCTTATTCGAATCCCCTATTCTTTACGGTTTCACCCTTCAGCCACCCTGTTCCGAAAATCGTGGCTTGATACCCGTTGCGACGTACTGTCAGCTTTTTCGGTGTATAGATGAATTCGATAGACTGTTCTATTTTGAGCTTTCATTAATTTTTTGATGAAATGATTTATTTGTAGTCAAGAAATGTTTATTTAAACCTGAGGAAATCAAGATTTTGTTATTACGACGATATTTTTATTCAAACAAATAATTTTAAAGAAAGACTATATTCTAGATCACTGATGGATGCTGGAGAGTTCCGGTATTTTTGCAAAGCGAACGACAGAAGCGACGGTTTAACCCTCGACCTTCGCACAGGGCGTCTTGTCGCTCCCGGGGGTTTATAAAAATTGTGTCAATTAGGGGTGCGTGAGCGAGAGGGTGAGATGTAGAACGGTATTAGTGCTAGCGTCGGAAGGGAATCATCATCAGAGAGAGAAAGTCGTACAGAGGTCGAAGGGGTGGAAAAAGAGTCTTTATTACTAGATCGCCGGTGGTATAAGGGGGTGCCTGGTGGTTGGCAATTTACCCCCAAGGAAGAAGAGAGTACCCTCGAGAACACTTTCGAGATTTCCAACCCTTAAAACGCTTCTCTCTTCATCTCTTCATCTCACTCCATCCTCCACCCCTTTTTACTTCTTCATCTTAATCTTAACTTCATCCAGAAGCAAAAAAAAAGAATGTCTTGGGAAGTTCTCCAATCAAGGATTATGCATATGTTAACTGAAACTGTTATAAACAATTTTGTTTTTCAAGCGTTCTTTTCCATCCATGATCGATTTCCATTGTCAGGGTCTGGCTAATTCTGGTATTTCCTCAAAACGTTCTTCGTCGAGTGCTTGAGAGTTAGTTAGATCGAGGAATCTGTGCTTGGGCCGTTTCCCTGGATTTCCACGAATGGCCTTAGGGCAGGACAGCACTCTGTCCTCAGCGTTTGGTCTTCGTAAGGAGTGAGAAGGATTTTCCATCTCATCCTCACACTTGTATCCTCGTCTATATCAAGCTCCGTCTTCGTTTTCGAAGCGACTACAGGGAGCGAGCGAGGATTAGCCCGTGGGGCATTGTAACGTCGTAAATACACCCTCGAACCTCCACTACGACATCTTCAGTACCAGCAGGACTGGAGTTTCTCCAGGCACAGCATCAGTAGGACCAGGAACAGCAGCGAACAACCCCCTATTCTCGTTGGCGCGCGACGATCCGCAGCCTGAGAATCTCTCTCGGTCTCTCCTCGATTCTCCATCGATTCGCTGTCTCTGCATGGACACCTCGGCGAGCTTCGGAGCTTTCCCAACATTGAGAATGCCATTCGCCAATTCTCGTTCGTTTAGTATCTTTTTTTCTTTAATTTTTTCAAAAATTTCGGTAATGCAAAAAACGTCATCATTATTTTTGTTAGATCGATGCTCATTGAAACTTTTGATTTTATTTTAAAAAGAACTTTACGACCCTTACAGTGTAAATTATTCATGGTCAGACCACGATTATCAATACAATTACGAAGACTATGACGCGGATGCTCATAAATATAGTGAAATCGTAGAAATAACGTTTCCGTCGTTCGAAAAGGGTTGGTTATGCGTTAGATATATTGTATGGTATACGAGGGGGTTAAAGATTAGGGAAAGCGAGCACGGGCACTTTAGCCAATGCCGCTCGAATCCCCAGCATCCCTTTCCTTCGTCATCGTCTTCTACATTGTATACTCGTTCCCTTCGTCCTTCGATATTTTCAACCCCCTCGATATCCGCATGAGAAAGAGGAAGGAACCCGCGAAGGTGGAGAGTCGGGGGGTGAAAGCTCTGGCTTGGCTTCGCTTGCCGAGCGCTTATACTCGAAACGGAAAGGGTTTCCCGGACGCCGCGAGACCGGAAGGGCTGCGGGGTTATAATGAAATATAGTTTGCTTTCTCTATCTACATCTTTCTCTCTTTCTCTCCGAGCGAATGCGTTCCGCTTCGTATAAGACTGCATTAAGATTATACCTAGGCGCGTTGTGGCTGAAGGGCGAGTTACCCCCTCCACTATTTCTGGGGGTTTTGTCGGTATACCGAACCTTCTCTACGAGGACGGCTGTCGTGAAGAGGAAGCGAAATAAGAGGAAACCGAGCGAGTGAGAAGAAAGGGGTGAAGAAGGGAAGTCAGGCTGCTGAGGGTGCTGCTGAGGACGATGGCGTAAGGGATGGAGTGAAAGAGGGTGTATATTCCTCCTACAGTGTTTTAATCAAGCCGGATTTGCTGCGGCAAGCCTCCGTTCCAACTTTCGTTTTAGCTCGACGAGACCTGTGCTACTCATACTTTCAGCCTCCCCCCCATCCCCTCACTCATCTTTCCCTGGCTCTACGTTTCCTCTCGGTGTTCGTTCTCAAGAACGTTTTCGTCGTCCTGGCAAGCAGCTTCATTCGCCCTTGATATTCCTCAAACCCTCAAAAAGCTCGGTATCTCGACACACAGTTCTTGTACTTCACTGTGAATCTGTCGAGGCGATATCACACGTACGTGTTCTTGTCAGTTCTGCTCCTTCACTTCTGCCAACAACCCTCTTAATAATCTCAACGATAAAAGGATAGTAGGTTATCGTAATAAATCGAGGAGAGTATCAAGCGTAGAAGGGCCGAATTTTAAAAATCTTGTAGTAATTTTGACAAAGCTTTTGAGATATAAGCTGTGGAGGAGTAGATCTTCGGCAAGGACACTCGAGGAATTCGTTTAATCTTAGCCACAGGCCCTTGGGGAAGGTAGGAAGGAAGGAAGGACCACACGGTGGACAATATGGCGGGTTCAGAAGCCCGAAGCGTTGTGGACCGGTCAGTATGCAATATGCTAAGGTTCACCCTTGGTGCCCAGTCTAGCTAGGAGTATGCCCTACCACTCCTCCTCACCTCCTTCGGACGGAGCATCTCACCCTTCTCCAGCACTAACCTCCGAATCCTTGGGTTTGAGAATTTAATTACAGTATAGTGCCTACATTGTAGCCCCAGCCGGGCCGGAAATAAACTCTCCATTGTCGTGATACAAAGCTTCTATTTGTCGCACGAGACGACAACGACGACGAAGCTGCCCAGTTTGAGCCTACGACACCCTGACCGAGCCTCCACCGTCTCGGGTAACCAACCACCACCCCCATATTGTTTGTATTATTTGCAAAATTTCGCAATCCACTCGCCCCAATGAGAAACGCTTGATAGATTCATTATGATACGAAACTCATCTCTCTCATAAGTTGCCAATTTATTAAGAGTTGTATCCCAACGATACGTGAATTATTCAGATGTTCATTAATTTTGCGGGAGGTGAGAAAGATTCGAGGCTAATAAACTTTCTTCTTGGATAAAAGGGACGGAGTTTTGCGCGGTTTTCCGATTAGGTTGAATATTGCAAGGATAGCAGAGCTTTCCCTGAAGCTTCTGGGAAAATGTTCGTTGTGCAGGAAGTTGATAGGTTGTCCAGGTCAGCTTTCAACGTTGGGAAAGCTCGAGACGTGTGTGAGCTCTCGTCTGCTTCGCATATTAGGCTTATTATATGAATAGGATGAGCGCGTTCGAGTTACTTATACCGTCTCGGCTACCTTCAGTCTCTTTCTTCCTCCACTTCCTTCCTTCGCTCACCTTATATCGTATCTCGTGGAAAACTTCTCGCTCGATGTAATCAGCCCCAACCGCCCACCGCACCGTTTAATTATGAATTTTCGAGGCCGTGCTTATGAGACTTAACGGGCACAAGTGGAGTTACTCCAGAAGAATATTCTACCCCTTGCACACCGTACCCGCCGGTACCGGGTTCATGAATTGTTGCTTAATACAGTAATTAAGAAATCCACGATCTACTGTTGAAGCGGATAATAAAATACTGAAGCTAGTCGAAAAAATTAGTAGCAAAATAAAAATTCTTTTGTGGTCATCTGTGAGTTTTCGGATTCCTTACAATATTTCATGATGACAATTCTCATCGTTAATAGTAGTTGGAACTCTCGCAACAAGCCATCAAAAGGCCTAGTGTCTTGTGGCAGAAATAGTTTTGACTCCACTCGATTGTCCAATGTTTAGACAGATTTCAATCCAAGTCTGACCAAACACGATTTTGACAACTACACGTGGGATTTGTTTTTACAATAATCCTAGCTCATTACACGCTTTGTAATGTTGTAATAAAATTGTTGAAATAGGCATCATCAAATGTCGTTGGCAGTGAAGAACAGCAACAGTTTCCCAGCCAGTATTCCATGGCAAAGCTCTCGTTGAAATTTGTCGTGTAATAAAGCTCGCAACGGCCATAAATATAACTTGCACGCGTGCATATCCCGTGCTAAACCCTTGGTGGGCGGGTTAGGCCGTTAAACTAGGCTCTCGAGCTTCGCCATCATCCACCAGTAATTATTCATCACTCGTCGTTAAAATCGCTCTGGGCCGCACTAACCAGCATCGAGTTTTCGCGCGTTGTTCGCTCGTATAAGACGTTCGACCCATACGATGTAACATCGTAAACGCGCTTGCATCAAAGAATTTCAAAGTTTTCGACATTGCCAGTGCACGTTATTCACCCTCCTTCGTGGATTATCAGGAAGTATTGGACAGGGGCTTAAAATAGTCGAGGAGGAATAATCGATGAGAAAAAAAAAAGAAAAGAAAAAATCGAAGTGCTTTTGGCAAAGGGTTGAAGGGCTAGGAACAAAATGAGTAGTGAGCTTTCGTTTAGTTGAGGGAATAGCTAAACGGTTAATCGAGCGTGTACCTAGAGTAGTATAGTAAAAGCGAGGGCCGAGAAACTTTTCGATGAAATCGCGCCACGGTCGAAACTTACCCCCTGGTAGTCGACCACCCCCGGGCTCGACTACCCCAGGCGTGGAATAAGCTCGGGGTAGTGCGGATGCATTATTCGATATGAGCGCCGAGTTGGTTAAAGTGGGGGAACGTCGAGTTTTGGCTTCGGTCGAGCGTAGATCGAGCTTTACCGAGGTACGTATTATTCGTAAGAGAGTGGTACAAGCAAGGGTAGGTAGTAGTACGTAGGTGATGCATGGTGTATATATATATATGTATATATAGATCGACTAGTAGTCACCGGGCGAAAGGGGATGGGCTTAATTGCCCGCGAGTTAATTAAACTGTAATTCAATCGTGCGAATTCGCCGATGTTTTATCGCGCGGCATGCGCTCGTGCATCGCTCCTGTATGTTGTGCTCAGGGGTAGGCGATAGCCTGAGGAAGGGGGAGGGTAAAGTGTGCAAGTTTATGTTTCGGGAAAAACCACGGGTACCCTTTCCCTTAGTCTCACCATTACCCCGTTCTTCGTTTCACCCCCTTTCCTCCTCCCGAGTTTCCCCACTAAAGAAGCTATTTGTAGGGTGCATGTGAAATATATGTGGCATATGTTTGTATATGTTTTCGATGAACCTATATTTTACGTGTATTTGTAGAAGAGTGTTGGTCGTCTCTAAAAAATATAATTTGAAGTACACAGGATTATGTAAATTATACAAGAAATTATTAAAATTCAATTTGTACCGAATATTTATATGCGCTAGGGTAGAACAGCCTGTACTTTAGTGTTTCTTCTTGTTCGAAGAGTTTTTAGATCTTCTGTTGCGTAAGATTGCAAACAAACTTGAGAGGTCACGAGAAACAAAAAACAGCCCTTTTTTTCAAGCTGCAGGGTGGTCCCTTACCTCACAGGCCATCCGTTCTACGTCTGATTGGATGAATATTAAATTCTGGTCACCGCGACAGCAAACACCCCAGCCTGCCTTACTATATCGCTCGCTTCTCGTCTTTGCGCGCGTTCGTCCAAGAACCCTCGAGACCTTGGTCCGATTGAAATATGTATCCGCCACAGTGGCGAGGACAAGTCAAACATCGAGAATCGAGAGTGCACGAGGCACGACCTCACCTACAACCCCTGCGAGCTTCGGTTTCGCGGCTTCAACCAACACAGTCGTGGATTACGTGGTTGGAATTCTCGAAGGGACATAAAATAGGGGTTGTTGGAAACTTGATATTTTTTTATATATCCAAATCTGAATTCGTCAACCCTTGTCGTTATTCATCTCCGTCATCCCCTTCGATCCCAAGTAATTGCTCGGGATGATGAGGACTTTTTCAAGGAATGCAATTTCGTTTATGTTCACTAGACTCTGTGGAATTATCGATGAAAAGCTTTTCTCCAAGGGTGAGATGGTGCTGGCAATTATCTTGGAGAAATTAAGGCCGTCGTCGTTGTAGCTTGGTTGGAGGTTCTCCGGTGGTTTAGTTTAGGCGAATCTTGACGGAAGCAGGCTTCCTTTTGGCAAGAAGGGGGTTGAACCGGGCCATGGCTTCTGCAGGGTCCTGGTACGCTTAATTTCATGGACGTCCTGGTGTACGTAAGACACGAACCATGCTGGCAGCGGCTTTCTGCTGCTGCTTCTGTTCTTGGTGGTGGTGGTGGTGGCGGCGGCTCGCTCGAACGGGCCAGCATGCGAGCAAGAACAATCGAGCCCCGAGCGTGTGCAAAAGGGGTGGTTCGGGGGTTTGGTGCCGCAGCGGAGCTCGGACGGCGAAGGGTTGCTGCTGCTGCTTCGTTGGGATAATTACAATAAGCAGGCTGGCCTTGCCTGGTTCGATGGTGGTCTGAGAACGTCATTGGCGTAGGATCCTCAACCTCGTTTTCGTCTTATTATTTTCAGCCTAAAGTCCATTGCCAGCTTAATATTTAAATTTTAAATTTAGATGACATTCGAAATATTGTGTAATTTCAATCGTTGGTTCCTGGATTGTTTTATAAGAGCTGGATCGCGAATACAATTCAGGTACTCGTAGAATTTGCGCACCCTCGAATTCCATTATTCGTTCGACCATGGAAATAAAAAGAAATACGAAACTACGCGAATACATAGCGAGAGAGAATCGAGGATTATAATAAAAATGGAGAGCGAGTGGAAAAAAAGAGCTCAATGTAAGGGGTGGTCGATGGGGGTGGTTTTTCGCGGGCCTCACTTTGCCCGTTCAATTAGGACTGGCCGATGGGCGCCGCGGGTAATTTAATTTACATTATGCGCCTGGCCTGCAACCCCCTGCCTCTGTTACTCGCCACCGCCATCCCTCTCACCGCACCATTCTACCTATAAACTAAAACCATGAGAATATCCCGTGTTTCGTAAGCATTGGACCGAACTCTGTAACAAACCCGCGGTGGATTCGTTCGATCAAACTTAATTAGCGCCGAATTCCAGACATAATTAAATCCAACCGCGCGCGCCTTGCGTAGTTTCGCGGAGGAGATCCCATCACCGGATGGGGTGCCACAGGAAGCTAGATCCCACTTCTAGCGGTGGTTGTTGGCTTTCGCATCCAAGAACCGAACAGAACAGAAACGAACAAAAATATGATACAGCTAAAAAAAATACAAGCCGGGGTAAATAGCTCCAATATCGTAATTGTTGAGGTTCATGCTAATGTGCGTGTGGAAAAATAGATAGAAAAGAAGTTTGAATAAAAAAGGCAGGGGTAAATTGTGATAATGTTAAGGATTGTCTATAGGGGTTGGCTCAAGATTTCGTATTTTACCCCTTCTGGTGGATGATAAACGTTGCCAATAAGCTGGCATACGTTGAAGAGACATTCCAGGCATGCCTGTGCACCCTGACGTAGTTTCGAAGAGCCTGGAGACTAAGGCTGGTGGTAGCTGGTCGTGGTAGTGGGTTCTTAGAGTTACCCTTTCGTTCCTCGAGGCGGTAGACCTCGGTCCATTCAGGGGCATCGCCAGGAGGAGCCTCATTAATTATAAGAAAACATTGTACAGGACCAAAGCTAGGCTGTACCGTTCGTCTCGGTATTTCAGTGGCGTACATCTCTCAGCTTGCTTCTTCACGTTTGCGGCTTTTCCTAGTCACTCATCTCAGAACGCAAAGAGAGGAGGGAAAGCTCTGTGATGGGGTTGCTTAATTTTTTTTTCTACACTCACCCCACTGGAAAAGGGGAATGAGGTGTCTTGTGCCTCAGTCTAGTCACTTTCGTGGAACAACCAGCAGTCGATAGGGGTTGCAAGGATAGGGGATGTTTAGCTAGAGAAGGATGCAGGGATGGAGAACCCTTTGACGTACCACTGGCATGGCACATCTTGAGAACGTCCTCGCGTCTTATCCTAATAACAAGCGGCATTAATCACTGGTGCGCCACCGTGCAATTACCATGATGGCGTTGGGTTTTCGGGGTTGAAACGACTGGGGGTGCGGATCGAGAGAGCACACGCGGAGTCAAAGTCAAAGGCAGTTGCGACTTAAGACTTGCTTGCTTTTCAGTCTTCCATCTTTCAACACTGGTTTATCATTTCCCTACGACGATAAAAATGAAAATCTTGATGGTCCAAAGAGAGAAAGTTCATGCCCGCGGTCAGACGTACGTACTTCGACCTCAAACTGATTTTCGTTTCAAAAAGAAACTGCCACGGAGTTTGTTCTGTTTTTCAGTTTGAATATTTGAGGATATTGCTTGAGAATTTCAACCCTCCTACCTTTTCCATGTCAACTTCGTCAAATATAGAATGTATAACTGTGCGACCACGACGAGAATTCATATTATGCCGTTCAAGCTCTCCTTGGCGTGTTGCACGAGCAAAACGTGGCTTTACTCCGTCATCCCCCCAAACGCCTCTGATCAATGAACGACGCAGATGCTGTTTCGGACGCGGAATATTGTGTACCTAATCGGCGACCCTGTCACTCTGACCGCACGAGAGCCGAGCACCCTTGGGGCTCCGCACCACCAGCAGGACCAGTAGGAGACTTATCCCTCGTCCTTTCCCTTCGCCCTCTGTCCAAGTGTGCTCTACAGAGGTTCCTTCGGGAACATCGCCCCATAAATCGAAAGTTCGAGCCTCCTTTATATCAGTAGTATATACCCTATCGGGTTCGCCGCATATGCTATACCATGGACCGATTTGTATCTACCTAGATATAGCTAGTGCATTTAGATCAGATCTGTGAATTCTGAATCTTCCGTAAAAAATATTCCAATTATTCAGGATTTTTCGCAATGGTGATGATTAAAGGATCTGGATGCCTTTCCGTGCCGGCTTCTGTTTTTGCTCTAGCTGTTCTTGATAATCAACAAGGATTTGATACTTGCACCCTCGAATACATTGCACGTGCGTAGTTTTACCAGGTCGGTATTACTAATTTAGGGTTTGTTGCTAGCAATTCCAGCAGGTGACGGAGTCCTTGTTCTGCGTTGTCTTGCACGCTCTCCTCCACTTTGCCCTTTCCACTCTACACACTCCTTGTCCTCTTTCTCAACCCCCATTTTGCCTTCGCTAGCACAGGGAATCCTCTCTTGTCAAGTTTAAACCCGCTACGTGACTAAGTTGCAAGCGGCCTGCTAAGATGTCCGCTAATTTATATGTTCGCGTTAACTTGGCGCCCTCAACCCCCTTTAACGCGTTCTATCTCCGTTTCTCTGGTGCTTCGTGGCCACGAGTTGCCGTGTGCTCGCTGGCCGTGGTCTGGTAGTGGCGAGACGCGAAGCTTCTGCTAAGGGGGAGGCCGCGGCGCGCATAAGTAATCGGCTCCCTATCGTTCTACTCCACAGCAGATGCGCCAAAGATCCCTCGTGCTTGTCCCTTGTGCTTACGCGCTAGCTTTTGGAAACGGTTTTCCCTTGAACCTCCTGCGTTTACTCATAAGCCATATCACATCATCTTGCTCCATCTCCCCAAGTATCAGAGTCCAGACTACTTGGTAAGTCATCGTCATTCTTGTATTTTCGTCCTTGACTCTTAGTTTAGGATTCTTCACCACTTTTGTCTCCGATAAATCAGATCTGTCTCCGTCAAGCTTTCAGTCCCACCCTCCTCACCAAGCGAGAATTTGATGACTACCTTCAAATTGATTTTTCCAACCTGATATTCCGTCCGCGCAACTGTCCCGTCGATCTTAGCCTCGTTTGCCTCTATTCCTTTCATCATTTATCTCTTAGAACCTAGAAGAGTTCTTCCTCGAAAAGGGTCCTGTGGTACAGTGATGGGTATGGGATGCTGCGGCCATCAGCAGAAAACTTCTGATGCTGAAACTCCGAAGCCTTGTTGGCACTAAGGTTTGCAGTGAGTCTCATTCGTGAGCTTTCTACCGAACAACTTGGAGCTTTAGGTGTATCTATCGCCCTCACTTCCTTATACTCTCACGAAGGAGAAGAAACAGAGAGTTTGAAAGGGGGTTCCAGTGGTTCGGCAACGTCTTGGAATTCGGGCGTCTGGCCACGAGATTTCGTCAAAGGAATCTTTGGGACTCGGACCTTTGGGGGTGGTTCCTTCTGATATCAGTGAGTCTTTGAGAGAAAGCGAGACAGGAACATGTCTCCCGAGTCTCTCTCCGCAAGATGACGACGAGGAGGTGCTGGTCAAGTTTAAGTAGCGGCCACCGTCTTGGAAAGCATGAGCCCTCGCGAGATACGAAGTTTACGGTTAAACCGCGAGATTCTCTCGAACCACAGAGATAGAATGAGGGTTCGAAGAAAGTCCTAATGTTCGAAACCATCCCAGGTTGCATCCGTCCTGAGCTTACATTCTGACGAATCGGTTTCTGGACCCGCGAATCGCTTTGAAGCTCGGCAACCCCTTCGTTTTGAAAATCTTGGTGCCATTTTGTTAGATATTCATGGATGGTAATTTTCACATGATAAATATGAGAAAAATCGAAAAAACGTGAAAAATATCAGTATTTTGGATTTTACGACCTTTACTACTGGCTCCGTTAGTTTACGATTTTACAGGCTGCAGTAGTGTCTCGGAACTTCTTTTTCTCCATCTTCTTCTACTTTGGCATCCGGCGAGACGATCCTGAGACACAGGAAGCAAGAGGGGATTACTGATGTGCATGGAACGATTCTCCATATATGGATTCAGAAATAAGATTCCCCCACGATTGAATATAAATTCATGATTATAATAAATAATAAGACTGATATAAAGAAGATCAATAACTTCGATTTCTGTATATAGATGTTATTTTCAGAAGCCTTGTGTCTTGAGTTTTTCCCCAACTTTTCTTCATGAGAAAAAAAAACGAAAGGAATAAGATGAAACCAGGCAGGTATTCGTTGCAGGGAGCTGAAAGTTTTGCAAAGGCATCCGCAACTCTAGAACTCGAGAGCATGCGATAGTACAAAGTTATTCCCGAGGAAACGTGAGGGATAGATAGGATAGATCTTGCTTCTCCTGGTTTTTCATCTTTTTGCCCTGACTGCTAGGAGACTTCCGGATGCTCCGGGGGTTGCTTTTTGCCAGGAGGGAGCTCTGAACTCTCGGACCGGAATCGTGAACAATCTATATGTATCCTGGTATTCGTCTCAAGGCGAGCGAGAGCAATCACTTAGGCAAATATTCACGTCCGGGTGAGTCTTCGTCATGTCGCATGTGGGTGATTTCTGCGGATATGTGGGCCGGGGGTTGCATCCACCCCGATCACATTTCTCCCTTCCAACCAGAATATAGGGGCTCCTAATTGTAGGGCGCGTGTGATGTCGAGAATGGGATGCTGGGTTAAATTTTCGGGTCACTGCATCCGATTGTTCAAAAAAAGAAAAAAAGGACCTATACAATTTGTTCATATATTTATAACTTTTATGCAGTTTGTAGACTATTATTTGGAATAATTAGCAAATAATTTTACTTGATTTCTAAAGAAAGTTGGGAAATACTGCACAGATAGAAATTTTTAGTAAAAATTACCTCACTATTTGGCAATCGAGGAACAAACCTGTTTTTGTAAATAATTCGAAAAGTCATGAAAATTTTACCAAGCTCTCAATTAAAATTTACTTGAGTGCTTGGTAGAAT
>JABMBT010064061.1:0-11715 GCA_018906895.1 Odontocolon sp. PSUC_FEM 10030002
ATTATAGTTGTAAATATTGAGCGACTTTGTGCCGAGATCTAACTCTTCGGGCTATAGCGCAGCTGCTAATCAATAATCTCCGTTCTCACGATCATCCTCTGGATTATATCATTAATAATTAAAAATCTGTGGTGAATCTCATTTACACGTGTAAAATAATACTTTGCTGTGTATCAACCCTGGTGCGAAAAGGCAAAACCGAATAATCGGGTCAATATTCATTTAGAAATAATACAAGAAAAAGAAAATGAAGGGACCTACCGTGCTCCTAATAACCGCAAAAATTCATGGTGCTAACATATAGTGGCGAGAAAAATTGTGCGATATTGAGTGTTGGAAGATAAATAAAAAAAAATGCCTCCGTAACTGGCTTTGGAAAAGAAAGAGAAATGCATTAAATTGGGAAATGGTCTGTGAAAAAAAGGGATGATTGACGTATTACAAAAAGAATTATTGAAAAATGATCCTCAGAGCGTCGACCGTGACGAGGATGAAGGAGGATGGAAACTCACGAGCAAGCTCGTCGACTCCAGAACTGGAACAATCTGGAAGACCGAGAAGTTCGTCACCGGAAGTCGCGGAAAAATATGTCGAATTAACGAGATCCGTCGATCGTATATCTTCCGTGCCAAAGAATTCTGGCATCTCTAAAGTCAGTCAACTGTCTTACAAGAGCTCAATGGATTATTATCCCAGAAGAAAATCGGAATTCGAAAAGTCCAAAACTTTTCGCAAACTTCAAATGGAACTCGGGGAATCTTCGCCGGAGCCTAACGAACCAGATGAGGAATCTTCGGTACTTTACTCAAAACAGACTAGAAAGAGAAGCTCCATTTTTGAACCAAATATATATACGCCTGGACGTCGATCTTCGTCCTCGAGTCCGACTATCGATCGCGATCGTGAAACTTCCAAAGGGCGAAGATGCAGTCGCGAAAAATCTCCCGAACTTCCAAAACCTCGACGAGGATCAGAGAGTCCAGTTTTTCAAAGACAAACAACTGTAACTGGAGAAGAAATTAATACGAGTGCAGGAAGCAAAAGTACGCGTTGGACATCAAATATTTCTTCTTCAGGACGTCGTTCGTCATCTCCGAGTCCCACTAATCCTGAACCTTCCAAAGGGCGAAGATGCAGTCGCGAAAAATCTCCCGAACGTCCGAAATCTCGAAGAGGATCAGAGAGTCCCGATTTTCGAAGACAATCCACGATAACGAGAGAAGAAAAGAAGACATCTAGTCCAGGATTGAAATCTATACGTCGGGCATCAAATATTTCTTCTTCAGGACGTCGTTCGTCATCTCCGAGTCCCACTAATCGTGAAGCTTCCAAAGGGCGAAGATGCAGTCGCGAAAATTCTCCCGAACGTCCGAAATCTCGAAGAGGATCAGAGAGTCCCGATTTTCGAAGAAAATCGACGATATCGAGAGAAGATACCAAAACAACGAGTGCAGGATCTAAAACTACGCGTCGAGGATCAAACATTTCATCTGCCGAACGTCGATCATCATCAATGAATGAAAAGGTTTACGAATTAACCAAAGGACGAAGATGTAGTCGCGAAAATTCTCCCGAACGTTCGAAATCCCGAAAAGGATCCGAGAGTCCTGTTTATGAAAGAAAATCGACAACAAGGCAGGAAGAAACCAACACAAGGATTGCAGAAAATAAAACTACGCGTCGAGAATCAAATATGTCTTCCTCTGGACGTCGTTCATCGTCCGGGAGTCCTACATGCGATGAACCTTCCGAAGGGCGAAAATGCAGTCGCGAAAATTCTCCCGAACGTTCCAAATCTCGGAGAGGATCCGAGAGTCCTGTTTTTCAAAGAAAATCGACGATAACGAGGGAAGAAACCAAAACAACGAACGCAGGAAATAAATCAACGAGTAAAGAAACGAGAATTACGAGTGAAGAAACAAAAATTCGTAGTGAAAGTCCGGTATATATTCGTCCTGTTCAACAAAGATCGGAGAGTCCTCGAGCGGATTTTAGAAACTCGTCGATCGATCGGGAAGAATCAAAGATGAATACGGAGAGATTCAGAAAATCCGGAGGAAATCTCCGATCTTTTGAGCTAGTAAAAAAACTGATACATCCCGATAGCACGGAAAGAAAAATTACAACTTCGGCAACGGAATCTTCAGAACGAAAGACATTGCTCGAAGATGTGGAATTTCCTGCCACATCACCGAATCAGAGTGACGAAAAAAAAAGATCTCGATCTCCGGACCACAAAATCGTGAAGAAAGATAAAGCTGTGTTTGAAATTTCAAAGGACGATAAATTAAAATCGAAGGGAAACAGCAGAAAAAATTCTTATGAGATAAATGAAAGATCGACAGTTCAGTCCAGATCCAGAACGGTATCTCCATCTTCACCACCGTCAAGCTCGATGAAGGAAACTGAGTCGTTCAGAGCGAAAAAAACGCAACGAAAAAATTCGGTCGATATAAAAAAAAATGAGTCGAGACATCAGCAACAAGAGCGGAAAATTAATGAGAGAAATAAGATGAATATAACGAATGTAAAAACGAGAAAAGACGAAGAAAACTCTGAGATTCGAAGTTACTCGCCCGATAAAGAGGGAACTGAAAATTCCAGGAGATCGTCGTCCGAAGTTACTGTGAGACGTTATGATACGTTTAAAGTGAACCGACCGAGTCAAAGAATTCTAAAAATCGAAAGTGAAGGCTCTTTGGATTCGAACGAAAAATTGTTGACCGATTCTAAAATTAAAACAGATCTGAAGGATAAGAGCGAACTTTTCGAGAGGATTGAACAAATTCGAAGTACTTTGTCGATGAGCGGCAGATCGGAACAAAATCTACAATCCAGAGACTTGGAACGAACGGATTCTGTGGAATCGGCTCTCAGGCGTTTCGATTCGATCGGCGTTGATACGGAACAACAGATAACCGTGGGAGTCGATGAAACGGATCGTTATTCGCCTTGTCGATCCCTCGAACCAAACAATTTGCAACTCAAGGAACTCTCGAAGCTCGAACAAATTGTGACTAAAAAATCGATGGACTCCAGAAGCAAGCCTACTAAAATATCTGTTGCAGTTGCAACAGTTCAGCCGAGAAAGATTCAGACTAAACCGCGAGTTTCGTCGAAGGAGAAAATTTCCAGAGTTAATTTGAGAGAAAAACTTACAGATTCTTCGAAATTATTTAAATCAAAAAATGAAAAATCGGCGATAATGACGACTCCGCGACAGAGTGAGAATAAAATTGCACCTAAATTGCGTACGAGTAAAAAAAGCTCGACAGCGCTCGTACAGAAATCTAAATTTAGACGAGAAGAATCGTCAGGCAGAGGAGAAGGAAAATCGAGAGATCGATCACCGGTTTGCAAAAGGAGACTCTTCGAAGATTCGGAATCTGAAATTGACACCGATAATTCGAAATCTACAGTCGTACTTTCGACGATTACGAGAGTGACAAAGAGTCCTCAAATAATCGAGATCGAGACAACGAATAATCGGGATAAACTTATAAAAAGTTGCGACAACTTTATTAGATCGGAATCGAATCTCAGAGACTCGAGAAACGAGCACGAACAACCGACGAAAGTTTTGCGTTCCATCGAAGATATTCGTAAATCGATAAAACGCGAGAGTCAGGATTTTAAGAGGGAACTTAATAAGTTTAACACTGCTATGAGAAGAGACACGGAAAATTCGGAATCACCCGCTTCAACTGTGACTTCGGGAATTATCTCTTGCGTACAGATAACTAAAACTTTGAAACCCGGTGACAAAGTTCCGGCGATAAAAATCGAAAGATCGACTGTAAAATTGCCAATTACTCATAGGGTGGCGAAAAGTCCGAGTCCAGATATCGGAGGAAAAAAATCTACGGAAGGACGAGCAAGGACTCCAACAGCATCCATCAGACGAAGCGTTCCATCTTCACCTTCGAAATGTCCAGATACGACGATCATGGTGAGAATCAAATAAAGAAAATTATGATTTTAATCATTCTATTTCTTCCAAACGGAGTTTAATAAACATTTCTTTTTTTTTTTTTTTTTGCAGCATGGATCGACGGAGTTGAAGAGTCCTGGATCGAGAAATTTGGGGAAAACATTGTCCTTGAGGGAAGACAGAAATCGACCTGAAGTATCGATAACAACGGAATACACGGATTCAACCGACGACGCAGCCAATAATTTTGAGTTGGCTGAAGGCGAAAGCGTCGTTTATTCAGTTACAACGAAGAGGAACGACGCGTTTACGATTGAGTTGGATGATGACGAGGTCATACAGGCCAAGGAGAACGGTCCGTTGAATCAAGGGAAGCCACCGCTTCGAAAACAATCTATCGATGTGAGTTTTGGCTTACTATACAAATATATAGTTGTAAGCTGTTGTAAATATACTTTCACGCGGTTCGTATTCCCTTTATGAAGTTCTTACGACATGTTTGCGTGCATACGATGCATTAGTACGACTATATTAGTCCAGTGGCGAGCCAACCAATTAACTGACTCTCCAAACGACTCTTGTTCATCGATTTGTCGAGAAATGCTTTTTTTTTTATTATTATTTCTTCGCGACCTTCCGTCGCTGACATCATCGCTGGTCAGAAACCAGTAAAGCCGAAGTTATATAAATACTCAGGGGCAGAATGCAGTCATCCACGAGCCCAACCATTTATGGACATTAATGTCGGACCACTTTTCAGAGCCGCGAATAACGAGCGAAGTCAAGGCTAACCATGAAAATCGAGAAAAAAAAATGAATAGATGCGTTTCTATGACGTTTCCGCCGCCAGAACCGTATTGAAATTTGTCAAAATAATGACGTTATAATTTTCTGACAGAACGCGAGTTTTTTTAAACTCGATTATGTGTGTTAATTAAACTCGTTTTTTCAAAATTAATTGCCCGATTCATTCTTTTCTGGAATAGAAATTGTGGAGTTTTTAGATTTACGGTCGATCGATGATTTTACAGAAATCATTGGCGTCCCAAAGGCAACAAAGATCACCAACTACTACACCACTTCCTCGTCCTGCTTCGTCACTATCGACAGCTTCCAGCGGAAGTTCGATTCGTGGTCAATCTTCGAATATAAATTCCAAAAGTAAAATGGCTACAAAAACGAAAACACAAACGTCAAGTGGACCGAAAGGACCTCCAGGGAGTGCAAGAGGCGGTCCTGCTCCTGCAGCCAAGTTAGTAAAAAAAATGATCAATTCAGGTCTTTCGGGTATCAATCAACTCAATAATTTATCTCGTAACAGCGATGGATTGACGCCTTGCAAGATATGTGGTCGCCGTTTTAATTCCGACCGCATCAGTCTCCACGAGCAAATCTGCTCAAAGACTGGTACCAAAAAACGCAAACAATTCGACACGGCGATTCAACGAGTGAAGGGAACGGAACTGGAACCATTCGCGAAGAAGGGAACCTCGAAAAAGTCTCAAGCTGACGTAAGTGTTTACATGAAATTTTATGAAATTTCTATTTCATGTCGGTACTGATATAGATATTCAATATTTAATGAATTGTAGCGAAAAGTTCAAAAACCGGAAGTGAAGTCAAATTGGCGTCGAAAGCACGAAGATTTCATCAATGCCATAAGATCGGCGAAGCAGGTGCAAGCTCACCTGGCGGCAGGTGGAAAATTGAGCGATTTGCCACCTCCACCGGCAAGTGATACGAGCGATTACGTTCAGTGCCAACATTGCGGACGTAAATTCAACCAAGGTGCCGCGGAACGACACATCCCGAAATGCCAGAACATGCTACACAATAAGCCAAATCCTCGCGCCCCCCCTAAACCTAAACGCTAGGCCTTCGATTGATAATTTATCAAATTTTATATAGTCCGATAAAACGTCGACTTAAATTTTTATTTTCCTGTAATCAATGAAAATTTTGTACGCAACGTTCCCGACAATAATCTCATCGCGGACCAAAAAAAAAATAAGAATTTTTTATAGAGATTCGTACACATCCTAAAATTCTGATATCGCTAAAAATAATATCAGTCGATAATTGTCGGTAATAAATATCAAGGTCCTATATTTGATTCCTATTATTGCAAATGTGATGTATCTTTTTCTTTTCTTTTATAACTATTACATCAAATCGTACTGGCCCTACTCTGCAGCGAGATATATTCCCTATACGAGACATAATTATTTGCATACAAAAATAATAAATATATACAGATATTACACATGTTACGTAACGAAGGTATTTTTAATGCATTATTTCTGTACTAATGTAAATATCATTTTATTTAAATTGCGGAATTTTTGCCGTTTTACGCTGCATCTACTACAAGTACGAACTAACAATCGAAGATAAATCCCGGGGTTGGATCCTCATGAATAAACTTGGACAATTGTTACGATCTTTGTTCATCATATTCATATATCTTCGATGTTTGTTTTTTAAATAAAGCTTCTATTGTATCGTATTTTTGTTGCGGTTTAGTCCTTAAAATTTGTATCCCCTATAAAACCGCGTCTTTAAAAATAATTTCTTGAATTTTATAATTTCCTTTAAAGAATCGTCAAAAAAAACTGTTTTTCGACTCTTCTCCGCTATCTTCTCGAAACTAAGAGAAAAACTCGGTGTGACGTTCGATATACATTTAGCCAACTTTTGGATTTCTTGAAAATTGCTATTCAAGTCCCCAAGTAGCAATTCTTTTTGCTACTCCATATGGGTTTACTAATATCCGCCAGAATGTTAACTGTAACCTATTCCATGTCCTAAAGACAACTTTTGGTAACCCATTCGGATAACTTTTGCGTAACAACACAAAAATTGCTAGTTGGTACCGTTCCTGGAGATTCGAATAATCCCGCGTTTTGCCGCGGATCGAACTGCGCACAGAAAACGGGAAATTAACGTAGCTACAGGTCGAATATGTTGGTTGGCGAGTGTACCCGACGACGAGGCAGTCGGCAGGGCCGGCACGATAACTACGGAGTCTATTAATACAATGTCTACGGTGTTCGTCCGTTTATTTTCAATAACATACTATTATCGGCCGGCTTTACTCGAATTCATGTTATGAATACAAGAGAAATACTGTGTAACCGTTTATCGCATTGAATAAATGTACAGAACGGTCGAAACATGGATCACTTGATCATTCTAGTGGCGGGAGTACATTTGTTGTACTGCCCGTTCACTAAAGTCGAGGAGAGTTTCAACCTGCAGGCTATGCACGACATCCTATATCACGGCTTTAACCTGACCGAGGTAAATAAATATTCATCAATATTATTATCCGTCTCGAGAACACCGAGTTTCGTTCTCACATCACGTAGACATACTATCGATACAGCTTGTGCCACTACGCCAAACCGATGTTACGCAAAACCACTGCAGTAATTTTAGACATCGATGTATTTATAAACTCTGGATCAGCTGTTGTAATTTCCCCCCATTTACAACGACGTCAGCGCCGCACATTTTTCCAATGGCGATTACGTGAAACTCTCAACAATTGACCCAGCACTGACCCGCACAACAATTAAAATATTGAGATCTTTGTTTGTGGATTTTCATATTGATCGCTTTGTTTGTGTAATTTATAGTTTTTAATTTGGAAATTAACGTAATATAGTTTTGTCTGATCCTGATTTGAATTATCGTTATGTTTGGGGATATAGTACGATCACAATGAATTTCCCGGCGTTGTACCGAGAACATTCATAGGACCTCTTGTAATATCGAGTCTATCGTCACCGATTGTTGCGACCATCACACATCTGAATCTGAATAAATTTTGCGCCCAGTACGTTGGTAAGTTTCCCACAATTGCGTACGAATTTAAAAAAAAATTTAACGAATGTGGAATAAAGTTAATTTCGTACTTTTTAGTGAGGGCGGTTTTAGGATTACTGGTAATCGCTACGTTGAGATTGTATAGACAAGCACTCCAATCCGTTTTTGGAGCACAATTTGCAAAATGGTTCGTCGCTATCACAGTAACTCAGTATCACTTCATGTACTATCTCAGCAGGCCATTGCCAAATGTTATGGCCATGCCTTTGGGTAATAACAAATTGAGGTAGAGAAAGAGCTGAAACAATGACCGCTATAACAGCCAGTAACGAAAAAAAAAAAATTTTCTTTTTTTTTTAGTCTTACTCGCTTTGTACGGATGGCTGAGACAAAATCATCTTACATTCATTTGGTCATCAGCTGCTGCAATTATTATATTCAGAGCAGAGCTGGCTATGCTGCTCGGACTATTTCTGCTACATGACATAGCCAGTATGAAACTTACAGTGCCAAGGTACACA
The DNA here is from genome assembly GCA_018906895.1 of Odontocolon sp. PSUC_FEM 10030002. Lineage (NCBI taxonomy): Eukaryota > Metazoa > Arthropoda > Insecta > Hymenoptera > Ichneumonidae > Odontocolon > Odontocolon sp. PSUC_FEM 10030002. The sequence goes on from JABMBT010064061.1 coordinate 8,281, forward strand.
AGTTACGCACTTACCCTAAAAATTAAAACACCCACAGCCGTTTACAATTCTCAGAAAAAAAAATGTAGAATTTTTTTTTTTTTTCAGACTGCTCAAAATCGCGGTGCCAGCCGGTATATTTTTCTTAGCGATCACCATAGCTGTAGATACGATATTTTGGAAACGTATATTGTGGCCCGAAGGCGAAGTATTCTACTTTAATACGATTCTCAACAAAAGCAACCAATGGGGTGTATCCTTTGCTATTCATAGCTGCAATTTGTTTTACTTCGATATATTATCTATTCATCAATTCGACTTTTGATTGATATATCTTTAATATGACATTATAGACATCGCCGTTTTTCTGGTATTTTTATTCAGCACTTCCGCGAGGTTTAGCGCTTTCCTATGCTCTAGTTCCTCTGGGAATGTTGTGGGACGGACGTGTACGTAAACTCACGGTTCCCGGTATCCTTTTTGTTACGTTGTTCTCATTTTTACCGCACAAGGAATTAAGGTTTATCGTATACGTGTTTCCACTGATGAACGTTAGCGCAGCTGCCGCATGTCATAGAATGTAAGTTAATTTGTCATAAATATATTGTGATAAATGTTAAATGTAAGAAAAAATCTTCGAAAATGGCAATTTATTTTTATCTGATACCAGATGGGAAAATCGAGGAAAATCAACGTGGAACAGCTTTCTCGCACTAGGAATTCTTGGTCATCTTGCGTTAAATGCAATTTTTTCAATGTTTCTACTGTGCGTCGCGGGTTCGAATTATCCTGGCGGTTTGGCTATCGCGAGATTGCACAGACTCGAACGAGATTCGGTTACTCCGGTAAACGTACACATTGACGTTCTCACAGCGCAGACTGGAGTGTCCAGATTCACCCAAACCAACGCCAACTGGATGTAAGTTTTTATAATAGGGATTCTTTTATTCGATCATTTTTTTTTTGCCTTTTTTTAATTACAGATTTTTTTCAGATATTCAAAACAGGAAAATTTGACTTTCGAAGATCCTGAAATGTTAAAGTTTACTCATCTGTTGATGGAAGCGAAGAGCAAATATTCGCCAAATATAAAACCGTATTTGAAGACCCACGATATTTTAGATTCGGTCGACGGGTTTTCACATATCGCGTTGAATTATAATTTTATACCGCCAATAAAAATCAAAACTAAACCTACAATTTTTATCATGAAGAGAAAGCCTAATATTGTTTACAACTCAACGAAAGCCACGACAAACGAAGAGTCAGTGGAAAATGAAAATGTGCCAAACGAGACGATAGAAACGGAATCCGATCTTATCGAGGATCAATCGATTGAGGGAGAAATTACAGGTTTTGAAGACGAATTGATTGAAATGGTAAAAAATCGTCCAGCAGAAAGAGCGGAAGAAAATTCGATTTTTGTAAATGAGTCGCCGACTGGTGACGTTGGAATTAATGATGAGCAATTAGAGAGCTTGGAAGAAATGGAGACGCCTGAAGATTCAGAACCGACAATGGAATTTGTTGATTTTTTTAGTTACGAATCGATTGATGAGGCGTCACAGGAAATATCCGTTGAAGATAAAGAAATAATTATTGAAGATACGAATATGCAAAGTTTGAGGCAAAAATCTCGAGAAGAGTCGAAAGAGCGACAAAGAATTCGCAGAAAAATCGAAGAACCGTCGTTGGTCGACGTAAAAATTGATAAGCGTTTCCAGAAACCAGATTTATCAAGTTACGAAGCGATCGAAGAGTCGTCGAAGGAAATATTTATCGAGGAAGATGAAATGATTATTGTAAATGAGGATATGGAGAATATGGAACCAAAATCTCGAGGAGAATCGAGAGAATCAGAGCGATCGAATGTTCGTAGAAAGATTGAACAACCGACGTTGGTTGAAGTAAAAATTGATAAACGTTTTCAAACTCCAGATTTTTCCAGTTACGAATCGATCGATGAAGCGTCGATGGAAACATTCAACGAGGAACAGAAAATAATGCTTGACAATGTTGGTTTAGAAAACGTGGAGCCGAAATTTCGAGAAAGGTTGAAAAATCCAGAGCGGCCGAAGGTTCGCAGAAAAGTTGAACAACCGTTGGTAAACGAAGTAAAAGATGATAAACGATTCAAGAAATCGTTGAAGGTAGATACAAATTCGCAACCGATGATTAAGCAAGCGGAAATTCCGAGCGTTGAACCTCATCGCGAAGGAAGTGGAATCAAAGAGACGGTGAAAAAATTGATTCAAGAAAAAATGCAACAAGTCAAGTCAAAGCAGATCACGAATGAGGAGGCTGAATTATCCGCAGCTGCAAGTAAATCCGTGCCAAAGTTACAAAAATCAAAGTCCGAGAGAATAGATGTATCGAAAAAATCCAAATCCGCGTATGACAAACAGTTCAACGAAGAAAAAATTTTCTTGCCAAACGCGAAAAAAGCCAATGAGGAGAAAGTTATGAATGTCAAAGAAAGTATACGCAATATCATAAATCAATTTAGAGAATTCGAGAAAGACCTCGTAGCCGAAGATCCAGTTTCTCTGAGAAAATGGACGGACAACAAAGTCGAAGATATTTCGAGCGGGAGCGAAAATGAGATAGGCGCGGCGTCGCTCGAGGAAAATATCAACGAGATGGATAAATTTATCGTTGAAAATCAAGATCCGTCGGTTTTGAATGACGCGAAAAAAAGTCTGAGAGAAATAATCGAGCAGTTCAAAGAGCTGAAGAACGAATTGTCGTCAGACGAGGACGATCAGTTCGACGAGATCGCTCAGAAATTTGAGGAACGACCGATCTCAGAGACGCTCATGCGTTTCAGCGAAGCTCTTAAAAATCTTGTACAACGACGTAAAGATAAACTAAATCTATTGACTGTAAATCGAGATTTTCACAAACGAGACCAATTTACCGAAGCGGAAAATCGAGGTGGAGCACTAAAATCAGCAAATCTCGGGAAAAATCCTACAATCATAAAAAAGACAAAGGCACGAGTTGATTCTAAAGATCCGCGAATTCTAAAAAATGAAAAACATGTAAATAAAGAAATTGCGGAAACTTCGCAGGAAAAAAATATTCAAGATGAGACGTTATCCGACGATAGAAATAATTATGCCCAAAAGGATGCCGCGAGTAGTACAAATGTTTGAATGCTTCTTTTTCACACTAATGGACTGTTCCTTGATTATTTATTGTATGTTTTTTTTTCTTTTTTAATCAAGCGATCCCACGATTGCTATTCGATAGATAAAATATGTTACACTCTGTGATACCAAAAAGATTATATCTCCTGCTGGAAGCGTGGAAGGTATCAACATCAAATATTTGCAATACAGTTTCGCATTTAGATTCGTACATCGAAAAAACTCTACAGAGTCTCGAGACAAGTACATTCTATTCCGTCTTGGTAATCGTAAGTGTGCAAATCAAGTCAACGTCACCTTATAAAAA
>JABMBT010064172.1:0-11710 GCA_018906895.1 Odontocolon sp. PSUC_FEM 10030002
TTTTTCAATTCCTGTCTCGCACGCGTTTGCAGTCGAAAGATTTTCGTCCGGGTCTTTATTCACCGCGACGGCTGTTAACTCTCGGCAATGGTAGTGCCGGTGGTTCTCCGTGGTCGAGCGCGATAACGCGACGGGTAAACGCGGTTGTAAAAGCGTTAATATGTTAATGAACGCGTGGGGGCCTTGCCGCGAGATTTCCATGTTCGATTATATCGCTTCTGGGAAATAAAGTGGTCCGCTGTCTTTTGCGCGTGGACTTTTGCCTGTCGATCTCGTTTTCAATGCTCCAGACTCATCAGACTAAATCAGGATACACGTTTGCGACTTTATATTCGGTTGCGCGTCAACGGTAGCGATGTTTCACTTAGCAAATGGTCGGTCAGATCATTTAGTATGTTTTACCGCGACTCCGGTTGCCGCGAAAAAAAAAAACAAAAACAATTACCAAATTTCCATAAAGTAAGAAAAGATTATTAATAACAGATATTCGTCTCTCGTGAATTAATATTTTCATCTCGTCTGTATCTTAATAGTATGAAAGTAAAAAGTTGATGAACGATATTTCATCCAATTAGCCTTTAAAAACAGTCTCATAAAAAGTGCGTCTGGATATAAACAGGCTCATCGCATCGTATCAGGGAAATTCGTATATTTATCGGTAGTTTACGATATTTATCATCCATTCGATCTTATAAATATATATGCAGAGTGAAGCGGATCGGTATAAATACCATTAGCATAAACATAGAATCTTTCGTTTGGCTAACAGAGTACCGCGATATAAAAGGATTAAATTGTGTTCAAATCGACCTTCGTGAGATTCCGGTAAATCTGACATTTAATTGCGAGCTATTAAAGGTGGTGCGTTCATGCACTCGGGGAACTTCCCATAGCGTATCAGCATGATACCAAAGACGAAGAGTACCGAGTACAAGTACAACGGCGGGGTGAGCTCTGGCGCCAAGAAACTCTTTTCTTCTCTCTTTCTTCCTTTCTCTCCGGAGCGAGAGTACGCGCGAGATGAACCTCCGGCAATATTCTCGACGACTCCTGGCATCGCACGAGTCTCTCACATCCGCCTTTCGTCGCGGGTAAATCGACCAAGCGGGAAGCACAACGTGCGAATTAACGAGCGCTCACGGTCATCGCGATTTATTTTCACTTCGGTCTTTCATTCGCGCCCTGCCCGTCTCCGCGAAAAATATCCAGAATCCTGATATAAATCCTGCGTCGAGACTCGACCGAGAATACGGGTTCGAATCGGAAAAAGGAATCGGCGAACGAGTCATAACTCCGGAACAAGGCGAGTGCGCGCAAAAAGCTATTTAGCTCGCGCAAAGTTGATGAAAAAAAAAAAAAAACAGAAGAAAAAAACACGGCTTTGTCGTGCGTCAGAGGTTGAGAACTCTTGATATCATTTACCGATTAAATTAAGCGAGCGTGAAAGACCGACGCGTTGCTAATAGAATTTTCAATTTTTACCCGTTGTAGCTGGACCGTTGATCTGAGTATAACAAATTTATTTATTATTATCCCTGACTCTCGTGATATGCTGTCTCGACATCCACTTATCGTTCTCGGAATTAACAACTTTCACTCCTGGGGGCGCTTGTACTACGCGTGATCCTGATCACTTTTCGTTTTGGACTTTTGCTAATTTTCTAATTTATTAATAGTCGGGTGACGCGTTATCGAGACGCGTGTGATAAAAAAAAAAAAGGTAGACTCGATTAATTTATTTTGCACGTTTCGTATCTGTATGTTAGTGCACTGTACATACAGTTAACGCACATTATAGCTATATCAGGTAAAGCAACGACGATTAAAACTTTTATTGAAAAATATAAACATTAACCAGAGTTTCCTTATCCTTGATATGTTTGTTAAGAAAATGAACCGACGACTTTTTGCCATCATTAATATTATAAGTCCAGTCGGTGATATTTTTTTTTCATGCGACAAAGTCGTACGTTTAACGACTCATCCGCACTGAGCACTCATCATGCCGAGAAAACGCGGGAGTGTCTAAGAATTTACAGGCGATGCCACGAATCGAGGTCGCGACAACGACGATTCCTCGTCCAGCATTTTATCTTATATAGAATGCTTTATCGCATATATAAATCCTATTTATAGAAGTCTCAGGGTAGATGCAATAAATTCGTGGTCCGTTTCATTCGTGACTTTGATAGCTCGGTATTGTATAGACAAGAGTCGCGATAAGTTCGCTTCAGAGCATTTTAGCAAAATCAATGTATCGCAGCATCTCACCCGTGGAGGTCGACATTTTTTGATCGTCTGGTGAATCAAGCTCCTATTCGATCAGATTTTTTTTTCCTGATTACGAATAAAACGTTCTTTTTATCAACATCTCGATGAATGCATGCTAAACGTGTAAAAATCGCCAAAAAAACGAAGACGATCTATGAATCTGGGGAACATTGCTCTGCTAGCCTGCTTTGCAAACGAGTAGTTCGATGCTGAGATCGACCAAGAGCGACAGATCTCAACGCGGTCCTTACTGACCTCAAAAACTATTGATCGCTACTCGATCGCACATAACGTTCGTACTGTCATCGTATTAACAGAGAGAACACAGTGCACTCAGTATAGAAATGGCCCGACAGGCAATTAGCCGCGCCTCTAATTGCAGCAGTCGATCACGTCTACTATCCATCAGCGGGACGTTGATCGACCATGCCCGGAAATCAAGAAAGAATCGTTGGTCCACTCGATTGTAAATTATATTATTTATGATCATCGGGCAGTCGCACCAGAGCGGTAGTCGCACTTGAGCACGAGTTCAGGCTGACTTCTGCACTTGATACAAGGCGACTCGATTATATATATATAGTAGTTATACTAAAGCGCGTATACGATCGTGTACACCAAACGCGCAAGGACACCAACGGATTATGTATATATATATACATATATATACGCACATAATGGACCGATCCCTGAGACGAGAGATGAGAAAACAGCACGACGAAGGGTGTTCCTGTTCCCTGGTGTATTTATTGGCTTGCCACCGCACATCGTTTTACAACACACGCCGGAGGTTGGACTTGCCCGCCGCGCCTCGTCCAGTAATTGTCCCCTAATTAATGTGCCAATTAGCATTGATAAATTCAGCTACCAGATCCTTTGTGCGTTACGATCGAGATGGTGGGTACGATGGCGTTTTAATACTTTCTACCCTACACCGAGGTGGACATATACTGTTATAATATAGTATATACCCAATCGGCAATGAGAGAGTGGACAGAAAATTTTTAAGACAACGCGCGTAAACAGCATCCTTCCCGTACGCACAACGTAGGAGCCAACCAGCCAGCCAGCCACATCTACGTACTATCTCGACAAATCCTTGACTCCCTTAACGGTTGGATATGATGTGTGCACCGACGTTTCTCTGCCTGGTGAAGCTCTCTTGCACCGACGACTTCGCGCACATGCAGAGAAACAAATACATGTAACGAGCATTTAGTATGCACGTGCGCGATCCGTACGACTATATATATATACTCACGATTCGCTATTCAAGAATTAGACACAATAGGATACGAGCAAACGCACTTGCAATAATCGCGTCCCACGACTCTGCCTGTAAGTTCGCAAACGGATGAGATACAGCTCGATTAATGTCGTAGTGGCCTTGACATTCGAATTATTTGCCATCGAGATGCGAGGGAGGGACGAACGTTACTCGACGAATAAATGTGTATTCGCATTTATACTTTTACGATGTCGATCTGTGAATGCAGATATCTCGGCCGTCTCTTTAATTATGCACGGAAAAACGTATTCTATAAATTATTAACTTTTTATGATCGTTGGGTGGACTAAATGAAGTTATTGTATATCGAACTCAAATATCGATTAAGGAAATTTATATGATGAGAAGTAAAATAGAAGAATATTCGAATGGGTATAAATGTAGAAAATTAATTGAATCCATAGATTTGTTGTGAATTTTGACTACTTTTCTTCGAGTACACACGCGTGATAAATGTCTAATAAAAATTACCGTGCTATTTGGTAATCGAGGTGCAAACCTCGCCTTTTGAAATAATTCCAAAAAAGTAACTTTACCGTACAGTAAGAAAACTTTACCGTGCTCTCAAACCAAAATTGACTGAAAGTCCAGGGAATTTACTTGACCTGAAGACAATTTTATTTGATTGCACAGTAAAATTTTCATGGCTCTTTTGGAATTGTTTCGAAAGGCAGGTTTTTCGTCTGGATTACTAAGTAGCACGATCATTTTTATTAAAAATTTCTCTCCGTGCAGCATCTTCCATGAGACGCCGATTGAACCAAAGAACGACCTTGATGTCGAACCAGCGACATGAACTCAAGATCTCTCGTTAAAACGAGACCAGCGTGTGTTCCTTATAAGTGTGGACTGACGTGTTGCCTTACATGTCTAAAAACAATTTACCTAAGATTTCTGTGATCGTTCTCTCTCCCTCGTAACTGCGTATAATTTCCGGCTACGTGCGTTAGATTCGTAGATATATTAACGAGTCGCGTATATTGGCTCGTGGAAATTTTTGTTCGGTGATTCGCTTGGATCTTTATGCATCGCGTAATTGATATCACGAAGGCTGTTTGAGACCGAACGAACTTTGATATGATTGCGTATGTTTCTTCCATAAATCTTGCAATTATAAAAGTCTCTGTCAGTGAGTTGATTCTGATGAATTTTATCAGATATACCGATTAAATATAACTTTGAGAATAAAGTATCAGCGAACCGTCTGATTTTTTTATATTGCTGCGTAAAGTCAGAATGGGCTGTAAGAGTGTCGGTAAACCTGGAGAATTACAGGGCTCGCAAGCTATGATTTCCCAACAGCAGTTCTTGTCCCATAACTCATGCACTCGCGCTTAAAATATTTGTTATAGATCGGCAGCAATTAATTTTTTTTCCTTCCGTAAAAACAAAAAAGTTCGTATATCCACGAGATATTTCATAAATTTCTAAATTATCGCGGGCATTTATAGCTCTCGTTTATTCGAGCTCCGATCAACGAAAAGCTTCAGATCGTAAAATCATTATAATTTTGACATACAAAGTTAAAACCAGTATATAAAGTACTTCATCATTGTTTTTATTCTTGTAAATTTAAGATTCGAATTCACTGTCTGGAAAAAAAATTTTGCGAGGAAAGTCGAATAAGAGTAGACGCGGCAATAAAATAAAAAATGTTCTTGTCGACAAGCAAAGGAGAACTCGCGACTCCATTACGCCCACCGACGGATTATTCGTCGATTAGTTCGATTTCTAAAATTGACGTTCCTTTGTTGCTGCTCATTCGTTTGAGATCATTCGTGATTTTTTTTCATTTCTTTTTTAACACTCCTAAAACGCCTGGTAAAAGTATACTTTATTATACGTGCCGAATGTCGGCAGGCTTAAGGTCAAATTTGCTCGAGCAATTACGTGCCAAGTGCAGTATAAGTGCAATGGCTTTTTCGGAGAAGTAATTGCGAGGAATTATCCGTGACGGCTGTAATTGCCAATGAGGAGAACGATTTCGCGGACTCCGAGCGTCAACATTAGCAACGCGGGCCACCGGGACAGAGCAGACGATTCGCGAGGCACGAGAGTATCATTAATTCCTTAACTTTATGTTTATGTAATATTCGCGCGTGGGCACATTGCCTAAGGCAAGATCGCTGGTCAGTCGCGTAAAAAAAAAAAAACATATTCTCCTGTTTTTGACGTATCTACCCGAGGCCTATCGCACGATGCTGTTCAATTACGAAGACTCGCACGTGCGACCTGATACGAGTGTGGTATCACGAGGCACGAATGTACCGTAATAGATGCGTCACGATAGGCAAGAGCAAAGTACATTCTCACTGTATGCGTGTGAAATAATATTAACCCTTCGTGTATTGGGAGACATTGACCGCAGATCGTCTTTCAACCCCAGAGATTTTAATCAGGCGCTAAAACAATTTTGAAATTATGGAATTTTAGTTTTATTTGGATCTTTTGTGAGTGAAGAATTTGAACATCGGATTATACGTACGAATTGATTTCCAAGAAATCAATTGAAGTGACTATAGCTCCATACAGCCGGAAGAAAACTTATGTGGGCAATGTGGCTTTCTTGCGGATTCAATGTACATAAAATTCCTAAGCGCAATTCAGAAATGTGACAAAGTCGTGCGTTTGTACAAAAGCGAGATATATAAAGTGAATCATCGTGTCACCTGCGTGTAATGCCATTAAAGAGTTACTATTTATAGAAGACTGGACCAACATGCGTGCTGACGCGTTCAACTTTTATTCATCAAGCACCAAAGGACTCATTGCTGACACTGATGTAAAATTTAATACCCCACTGAATGGACTAATTTATAAACTTATAACGAATTGTTTGGAGTCTCGTGCAAGGATTTTGTTGTCCGAAGTGCCAAATCGCTGGACTACCAAGATTATGAAAAACAGACGCGAATGTGCGTTGGGAATTTGTAATGAAACAACGGATTTTTGAGGAGAAAAAAATAAGATAGACAACGACGACGAAGGTAGATCGAGAGAGAATTGCCATATAGATGCCTGTACACATGTGCGAGAGCGAGGGATGCTGACTCTGACGAACCGGGACCACCGGTCTCGTCTTCGACATAACATCATTTTAATCGAGCAACCGGTATCTTTGGAACGTTGCCTTCTTACCTCACTATTTATCGTCGCATTGTTATTCCGTCACGCACGCTATGACAGGGCAAACAAGCGCAGTGGCTGAACGCGCGTGAGAAGCCGAGTTGAATTATTTATAACAAAATACCGTCGCTGCAGGCGAGTTCGTTCAGTCGACACACCGGCAATCGCATTATTATTTAGAGCGAGAATCTTTCTTCCGACTGGCGTTTCGGTCCACCAGCAACATTCCTCCTGTCTCCGGAATACCCGCGAGCCGCGGATTCATCCTTCTTTCTTTCCGTCACTGCAATGGATTGCAATGATGCAATAAAAAAATCGGTACGGACGATCGCACGCAAGGAATGTCGATTATATCGAATAATTCGGTACATCCAGTCGGCGACGATATTATATTTTGGGGGATGATAGAATCGGAGACGATCGAGTAAATACCGAAACTTGGAATTTCATTTTCAAATATCATAGCATTTATTTCGTATCGTTATTACAATTAATACAATGATTGAAATAGTATGTACAGGGGGGCACTTATTAGCTACGCGATTGTATTGTTTTTGATAAGTAAGTTTAACATTAACGTAATAATAGAGCTGTAACGTAGTTATAATGATGTTTGAATAGGTTGAGAAACGGAGAGAAAAGTGTATCTCTTATCGCGAGACACGCCGTTCTTTCGAACCCCTTTTTCTTTCTCTCGCTAGACGCGAATCTCCAAGAACGACGGTAAAAAATACGAAAAATACTCAATGATAATTCGATAGGATTCCTAGAAAATAAGAAAATAAATAGTATCCAATCGGCCACCCCTGGCCATTAAACACCGTTTCACTTGGAAGCACGCCCCTCGGCCTCACAGCAAACACATTCGTAATACGATTGATGTTGATTTACATCTCAACTCGTTCGCGCCGAGTATCGAATGATTTAGTGCGTTCGTCGATTTCGTTTCGTTCGAAAACGATGGCGCCTCGATTCACGATTAACGATTTATCAAACACCGCGTTACGCGATAATCGTCAATTGTGAATCGTATGATCGAAAGTACTTGTGCTCCAATAGCCGGAGAAGACGCGTGACAATTATGACTAGCATTTACAAAAAGTACCCTCCTTCGCACTCGGAGGCCCCTTTTACAGCAATTATATTTTTCTTTAGCAGGGCATGCTGTCACCATCTCGATCGAATAATTTAATAATAACGAAGAGGAATAGCCGATAAATTAAATAAAGAATACTAATTACAGACAGAGTCTGTTTGACGCCGTATGCAGGGTCTCCGAACCGGTCAAGTTATGGATAATTTATTCACAGATTCATTTTTTTTTTTTTTTCATTTATCTTTTATCATCACTGATCGATCTTTGAAGTGACAGGTTTATATGTTACTTCGGAGCTATATAGAAACAATAATTAAAGAAGCCTAAAAGACTCGTCTAGGCTCTCAATTTTGATTGTTCAACGATACAACGGTATTTACAAAATACGACGACGTTGGCGTAAGGCACAGCACTGTCGTACGAAGCTGGGAAACAAAAATATTCCAAGCCTCTATATATTATTAGGTTTCATCGAAATTCGTCTAGGATTTCTCGTCTTTGTTGGGATCGCCGATGTAATTGCGTCTCGCAAGACGATGACGCCCTCACACGAGGATAGGCACTACGTTTTCAGTTCGTATAAATTGCGCTGATTGTGCGTACGATTTACAGTGGTCTCTTACAATTTAATTATGAAGGCACCCGAGTTCATTAAATATCTAACGTATATTTTTGTCGTGAGTGCGACGAGCGAAAAAAATGTTGGCGCTCGGTGACTCGACCGCAACAGCTTGGTCAAACGATAAATATGGCGATTTTTTGTTTTTTTTTTTTAGTTATTTATTTCGACGCGCACGTGCTGCACTATCGATTCGCGCTTTATTGTTCAAGGGACGGTCAGTCAGTCTATCGATATCGGCAGACGACAAACTGCCCACTAAATCCGTCTCTCATTCGATATTTTTATCTACGTATCATTCGTTAATTCACACAGATCTCACGTACAAATTTCTCATGCTCTTTTCCTTTCGTTCTTCTCTCGCACCTACAAAAGTTTTCCTGCGTCGATGCGCAACCACTCGTAATCGATATTTACATCGAGCAAACACTTTCCCCGAAGCTCACCCCTGCCGTTTTTCTCGTCCCCTTCGGCCTCTCCGTGGTAAGAGTTCTACTCGTCACTCACACACATTTACACAAATATATTTACAACTCAAGCATTCGCAATGTACAGGATTGTTCGGACAATATGCAGACGCAGGCACTCTCGTACTGTATGCAAATAGAGAATCTCAGTAGCGTGTTTCACAGGAGCTGCCAAGACCGAGACCAGGATGAGAAGCGAACCAAACTCTGTGTAAACTTATCGTATTTCATCATCGCGTTTCCGACCCGAAGCTCTGTTACTACCGCGAACACGCTAAAATCCATGTTTATATGTACAACAACGACGAGGAACCAAAAGCTCGATCTCGAAGGTACGTATCGGCGGCATTTCTCGAAATCTCGAACTGGCGAGAGGTTTTGCGGAGTTCCTCAACCTGGTCTCCGTTCCCGGAGTCCGGTGTGTATGACACGATTAAATTCATCTAGGAACCACCGTGGACCTGGAATCGCCGGATTCTCGCTTGAACAGACTCGCACTGTACTTCGCTGTATCTGGTGTATCTCCCGGCCCTCACAGGCTCTCGGATGACTACCAAATTGCCTCCTCTTTCCCGAAGCGCTTCCAGGCCGGTCTTGCCCCGGGCCGAGGGTGGTACGCTAGTTTTATTCGCTTTCGCACCACCGGATTCCGTTGTGAATCGGCTAAGAGCTTTGCTGACGACTCCGTTGCATTCGCGGGGCCAAGCTCGCGAATGATGCCGGTGCTCCCACCTGTCGGACTCGGTACCGGCGAAAGGAAAGCTCGCGCGACCCTGAGTCTTGCCGTACAATATAAAATCGAGAGAGTCGTCCGAATAGATGCTGCTCCGGTCGCTCGAACTGTCGGTCGATATTTCGGACACAGTGTCGCTTCCACTGTCGCTGCACTGTTGCTCCTCGCCAAGAATAAATACCGGAGTGCATTTAAAGACTTCGCCAGCGGGCATCGTGTGGGTCGCGGTTGCTCTTCTCTGCGAACTGCCGCTGTTGCTACCGGTGCTGCAAGTTTGCTCGATTATAACAATTTCCGTGCCGGCTGAGAACTTTTGCGCCAGCGAGTCCATGTTCTTCTTGAATGTATCCCTGCGGTCAGGACTCAGACCGATTCTCACGGGCATCGGGGTCGACTTTGGCTTCGAGTAAATATTTTCCGTATGCGATGGTACCGCTCGTGCAGTCGTTGATTTTCCATCGGTGCTTTCCGTCGTGTTACTCGTCATACTCGTCAAACTCGTCGTCGTCGTTGTTGATGATTTGCGTTTTTCCGTCTCGCTCTTCAGAATCGCGTTACTCGTTCCCGTTGGCTCCGGCGTCGATGATCTCTCCGGCAAAGCCGCTTCTTCCGGCGAAGCTGGTACCGTGGGACTGAGCAAACTCTCATCGTCCAGATTAGTCGACGAGGACAAAGAGAGCGGCGCAGCCGGACCGTCGAACGACGTAAACCACGGATGCTGAAGACACTCGGTCACCGTCAGTCGTTCGCTAAAAACAAATATATAAACATTAATATACTACATAATTTACACGTCACACTTTGAAAAGTATTATTTAAATATTTTATCATGGTGGATCAGCGTGTAAAGTATCGTGAGTACGGGAAACATCGGACACGAGAAAACGATGGATAACACGCGAGATGGAATGAAACCGGTGTTTCCACCGCCAGGATGTCTTCGGTAACGGCATAAGCGACAGAATTGCGCAACTCCCGTGGGGACAAGGATAATAAAACTCTAGCGAACGGATAATGCTTTGTGAGGTTTTGATAAGAAAATGTCGTACGAATACGCGATTATTCGGACTGCGAAGAACGCATCCGTCGACGCGATAGCGACTTCCGCTCAGCTGTCCCGCGCTGACCCCCTCTATAATCGCGATAAGGACGTATCTTTTACTCGTTTCGGTTTTTTCTTGCTCTACTTGATCTTCCACGCGAGTTCCTTCCGTTCTAGTCTACGGAAACGAAATGGGAGGATGTAGAAGTGATAAAGAATTCAATCCTAGCTGGACATATATCAAACGTCCAAAAAACTGATTTTTTCACTTTTTTCGATATCTCTCAATCATCTATTTAATATTTAACGGATCGCGATATTATTCGTTTCTGAACAATAATTATTTGTTTACCAGATTATAAATAACGCGAGATCTGCAAAGAGAAGGCGCTAAATTATGTATTTCATCTGGTCGACGTGAGCAAATCGTTCTATTTAATACGGTATAGACCGGATCGTACGAAGACCTGGTTTCCCGGTGAGAGATTTGTGCGTGCAAGACTGTACGTTCGTTCGTCGAGTCGCAATTGCCGAACGGGGAAGGTCGATGACTTACTATGCTCTGCACGGAAATGTCTCAACGTCGTCAGCGTCATCGTCGTTGTAACCGGGATCGAAACACGTATATATAAACAGCATCGCGTGCTAATTCGCAACGAGCGGTATCTGAAACGGCAACGGCGCGAATCTAATGCCGATATTACGCGAGATGATAGTTTTATCGTAAAAAATGTACAGTAAATAATTAATATTACAAAGTCAACCGTTCGAGTCGGCTCACCTTGGATCCTTGACCATCAGTTTGCGCATCAGATCCCGAGCATCTTCCGACACATCTTCGAAGAGATCGTCGGGAAAATCGAGACGACAGCGACTTATGTTGCAAAAGGTTTCCTGCTTCGTGTCACCGCCAAACGGCGAACATCCGGTCAACAAAACGTACAACAGGACTCCGACCGACCACATGTCCGTAGCGAGACTTATCGGCTCGTAGTTGAGAACTTCGGGGGCTGTAAGTATCAAAATCATAGTATTATAATTTAAAATATAAACTATAACTGTTTAATA
>JABMBT010064283.1:0-11709 GCA_018906895.1 Odontocolon sp. PSUC_FEM 10030002
TTCATTATTATACGTTTTCAACCGAAATACGAGTGGACATCCATTCAATTATGTTCATATTACAATCCTGTTCAATTTTAAGCATGTGCATAGCATATCCATGACGTAAAGTGTAAAGTACGCAATCGTTCATTTCGGTCGGTAACATTTTCTACTCCAACATCCCCTTAAAATCTAATTCATATTAGAAACGAGTGACGCACTTTCAACACATATTATTTATTTTATAATCATTCCTCAAAAAACGGGTAAGCCGCTGATCTTAAAAAGTTTTATAAATTTATTTGCGTATTATGAATTATTTTAGTTTAATTATTACATTTTTCATCGACAGGTAAATCGTAAATCTGATATTTACGTGTCTCTGGCGTCACATACACACCAGGTTGCCGCAAAGGGTTGGTTCATCGCAATGGTATCCACCACTGTCGAGACAAACAACCCAGATGCTGAAATTAAACCGGGTCTCAATGTTATCGGACCGATACCTCAAAAATTCGTATCCGTATCGGATTGTATGGAACCAACAGACGAGGGTCTCGGAAGTCAAATATTCATATCGTCGAGTTACGATGCGACAACACATTTCGAATTGTTTTGTGCTTGGACGTTCTCGATATTTTCAAACGAGCAAGAGGCGAGGAATTTGATTTCAACCGAGTTAAGCAGAAACTTGGCGACGAGGATCAGTAAACGAGTTTTTGGAATGATGATTTTTCAAGCTCCGCTGCGAATCTGCTTTATTTCCTTGCCGGTCATGCGAAAATCAAAAAAATCAAACGCGGAGGACAAGGAGAAAAATTTGAATATTTTGGAAAATAATATTCAATATTGTGAAAATCAATGTAATTTTTTTTGTTTATTTTTACACCTTACACAAATACATTTTTTTTTTACTCAAATATCTTGAATGTAAGATTATATCTGGATGTTGGTTATTTTTTTACATTATTCATGTTTGCCCTTTACAAAACTGAAAATTAACGCACATTACGGAATTATAAAAAAATTTTCAACCTCTCACGTTGGATTTTTATTTAAAAGTTTATTTTTTTAACACTTTGACAGCTAACTTGGCGTTGACTGAACAAAAAAAAAATCCCTAGTTTATAAAGTTAGCATATCATCGTTATCGCTAAAATACCCAAATTTATCTTTGGATAAGATAACGAACGATCTCTACCTTCCCGCGAAATTCAAATCCTTCGATTCTCTAAAACATCAAAATTATATCTTACATATATCGATGTACCGATGCTAAGCCAATTTCAGTTTTGCGTGACTCAGTCGGTAAAATTTATTACCACCAGTCGATAACAACATGGATTAATTCCTTTTCGATAATGTTTATGAAACATCGATGTCTTTCTCATAATCGGCGGCATGTGGTTTCATTTCTCCTTCATTTATTCTGTTCGTTTATTTGACAGAGTATATAACCATACTTTTCATGTAAACAAACAGTTAACCCGTACCGTGATTTAAAGCTTTGGATTTATATTTGATGTTTTGTTTTTTTTTAAGTTTAACTTTAAATTTATATTTGACGTTTCATCAATAAATTTATGTTTGAAGTTTTATTAATTGCTCCTTTTTTTATTATTATAATATTAATTCAGCGTATAAGCTGCACCGATCCAGCAATTTAGCTGCATCAGTACAGCAGTAAGACTAATTCAGCGTAAAAGCTGCATCGATTCAGCAAATCTGCTGCAACGAATCAATAAATTTGCTGCAACGTTTCAACAAATCTGCTGCGACGATTCAGCAAATCAATTTCGAGTCAGCATTTTAGATATACCAAACTAGAAGTTCAGCCCTATCGATCCACCATTTAGCTGCTCCGATAAAGTTCTTACTTTGACTCAATGTTCTAGTATTTCAGCTGTACAGAACCAACACCGTAGCTGCACTGATCCCCTGTTTAACTGCTCCGAGAGAGTAGTTACATTAAGTCAGCGTATAAGTTTTATCGATCCGACAATTCAGCTGCACTAATCCAGCGTATAGGGTGCATCGGTCCAATTAAAAAAAAGCACTGAGATCCAGCATTTAAGCTGTAATAGAATAGCACAAACTTTCTATCAATATAGTAATACTCAATTCGTATAATTTGATTACAGCTGCTTGAAATAAATTTTCAAATAGAGATTGAAACTGTTTATTGTATCGTATTTATATTTAAAATCTGTTCTGTAATAATATATGTAAGAATTTTTTGTATTTTCGATATAATTTACATTACATATTTTAAAATATATCAGACAATAAAAACTTATTTTTTGGAAAATTGTGTATTTGCATTATTTTTAAAATAATCGTTAATAATCGTTATTAATATGGCACGAAATCAAATCGCTCCTTTAAGTTCATTGGAACGTAGAACAATCGAGACAGGCCGATGGTTAGAAGGCGATCATATGGAACGATTAACAATGTTACTAGCGATGCATTCTGATTACCAGATGCAAGGCACGTGGAAAATTCAATTTCCGGAAACAATTAGCGCAGAACCTCGCAACCGAAAGTTCGTGCAAATACTGCACAGCTGTGAAAACTTTGCAGAAAATACAGATGGACATTGGGTCTGTTGTTATTACGATACAAAATCAATCTTTATTTATGACTCGATGAATAAACAAAAATTGCATAGACATCATAAGTTGTATCTTGAGCGGTTGTTTCCATTCTATCCGTTTGACAATCCGAATTCAGTACAATTTCCTCGAGTACAGCATCAACGAAATGGCAGTGATTGTGGAGTTTTCGCTATTGCATTTGCAATTTCTCTGTCACTCGGATTAGATCCAACGATGATCAAGTATAACGATAAAGGTCCACTGATGCGTCAACATCTTTTAAAGATATTTGAATGTAATAAAATTGAGCATTTCCCGCGAATTGATTCTGCAGGAAATTCTGAGAGAATCTTCACTTTGAATCAAATGGAGTTTAAACAAAAGGTGGCTTTAAGGAAAAAAAAGCAGCGTTCAAAACAGGTTTCGCAACAGCAGTCACCAAATAATGACTTGATTGGCACACAATTAAATGTCGGTAATGTCACTAAAACTGAAAAGTCCAAACAACAGTTGATAAGCACAAATCGAAAAAACAAGTTATCTGTTCCCGTAACGGCAAGCCATTCGTGTTATACTAAAAATCAATCGCAATTTGTAAAAGAAACTTCGCAACGGCAGTTTCCTAGAGAAGATTTGATCGACATACAATCGAATGTCAGTACCGGTTCTCAAATTAATGTTCCCGTGACAAAAAATGAAGGAATAATTGGAAGAAACGTGTCACTTAATTCAGTAACGGTAAGACCTTTGCGTATTGTGCACGATGATAGAATTGGTACAAAAGATTTTATAAACAATTCGCTTGCAGTTCCTCAACCGGATTTCAAACGGAATATAAAGATAGTAAAAGGCGACAAATACAAAAGAAAATTTGTAATCATAACAAAAGATGAAAAAGGCTTAATCAAATTACAGCCTTATAATACAGGAAATATAGTTCTAACAAAAGTTGACGATACGATTAACGATCCTCAAGTTGAATGTGATGCAACGTTGCAGAAATTAAGTTCAAAGAATAGCAATGTTATTCCATCAGTGTTTATGAAACAGCCTCGAATGCAATGCAACGGTATTGACAAAATACATGGATTTGAGGAAAAACGAACGCATGATGATAACGAAAGTCTATTGACTAATTCAAATTACAAAACAATACAAAAAAGTGTAAGGAGACAAAATAATGTAGATAATTTAACTGATTGCATTCCACTTCTCAAGATGTATTTGAAGGACGCATCACAATCACCTGATTCGCTGTTACCTACAACACGTAACACTACACAGCAAAGTTCTCAAAAACGAAAAAGTGATATAGAAAATACAGAACAAATTACAGTTCCTAAAAAACGTGCGAGGATCACACTTAAAGTTGATAAGAAATGTATCAGTAAAGGGAAACAGAAATTTAAGTACGACGCAAAAAACATACAATCCATTTCTGCAATACGAAAAATTTCCAAGGCTAAAGACATATTCCGAAAATACCAGCGTATTCGAGTAAAGTCCAATAACATACAAACATTATTCACCAAAGAGCAATATGTAACTCGTTTGACAAAGAAGCTCAATCTGCCGTCAATTGTAAAAAGTCGTTTGGAAGCTGAGCGCATAATAAAATGGTGTCTTCATATTAGAGACAAATGGATATTTGCAATGAGAAAAACATTACAATCTATGAGAGAAAAGGCTGAAGTACACTTAACTCGATTGGGATCGTCCGAAACATTAAATATTGAGGATAAAATCATTGCTCTGTGCGGTTCTGTAAAAGAACATATGCCATCTACTGAACCCTATTTTGCAGAAACTGCATATAATCAAGAAACATACATTTTGGAGCCTATTGTGTTAAATATGGAAGGTAAAGCTCTTAATATCTTACCCATACAAAAATTGAAGAAAAAAAATCATAGTCGGATATCATGGAATTGCACTTCTTTATGCAGATCTCCAGATAATGAAATTGTAGATATATACAAGAGGTTTCTGCAGACTATGCATAACTGCACGTTACGGAGAGTGAATGCAGTATTTTCCAAAGTTCACAAGTGTAGTATTAAGCATTGTAATATGAAACTCGGTCATAGTCAAGCGTGTTACATTACCCCAACCATATGTAAATCGTTGTTTATAGCTGTGGAATTTCTGTCGCCACATTTTGAGCAAGTACGTACCATGAAACAACTATTTTACAGTGTGTCAGCACTTGACAAAAAAGTACTTACTATAGATGAACCCTTAAATGCTGTAAACGTATTGGCATTGCAAGAATTTGCAGCTCAAGCCACCGAAAACGCAACAGCACTTGACAGTACGGACGAGATTTTGTTAGATGAAGATGCAATAATTTGCCAAAATTTCGAAGCATTTACAGCGCTTAAAAAACGTTCTATGGATATGCCGCGCACACCATGCATCTCCTGCGAAAAACTCTGTTGTCAAAAAGATGTGAGCAAAATAGAAAACTTAAGGAATCGTCCTGTAGGAAAAATGTGGTGCGATTTAATGGAACGCGTCTGCGATAAGAATCAGGATGGTGACTACATATGCCATTATTGTCTTGCTAAATTCCGCTCAGGAAATATACCACCTACGTGTATCTTAAACAAATTGAAAGTACAAGCGGTTCCTGATGTAATAACAAAATTGAACGATTATGAGAGAATTTTAATCCAAAGGGCTAAAGCTTTCCAAACAATTGTGAAAATGGGTACGGTTGCAAAGAAAAATTTGCCACATAGAGCAATGGTGAGTAAGGTTCAAGGAAGAACTTTTCATTTACCGTTACCTATAGAAGAGACGCTTAAAAAAATTTGTCCTGATGCGGAACCAATCAATCTCGATCATGAATTGTATATATTAATACGCGGAATTCCTACTAAGGCAAAAAAAGTTTGGGAATCATTAGTAGACATACAAAAAGTATTCGATGCTCTTTTGTGGTTAAAAGGGAATAACCCATTATATTCTAAAATAAAATTACCAACTTTCTCTTATAATTTATTGGATACTGAATTACGTGATATCGAATTTGAAGTATCAGAGGACGAAAAGTCTCACAATGTTTATACGGATGGAGAACCTTTGGATGACGCAGAAGAAAAAAAAGATAAGCCGTTTTTAACGCAGAAATCTCAATCTGATTCATACTATGAACAGTACACTATACATCCAATGTACGCTGAGAAGGAAAACAAAACCGCAACGGAACTTTATCAAATGTTAAAGATCCAAAATATGCCTTTGGATAACCGTGAGAAGTCATTAGATCTGAAATGTTTCCCAGATCTGTATCCGTATGGCGTTAATGGACAGCATGAACAGAGAGTAGCCCATCTCACAGCCTTTGATTATATAAAAACCAAGCTCATGTCGAAACACTCTCAATTTAGACTAAATCAACAATATTTATTTTATTTATTAAATGATCATAATTTGCGACAATTAAGCAGTGGCATATTTCACAAAATGAACGTAACTGATGCACGCGTGCGATATACGGCTTCTAGCTACTTAGAACAATTAACTAAGGGGGAACTTGAGGCAAACTTGAGTACCATATTTGGAAAGCTTAGAAATACTGCACAATTTTGGCGAAAACCTAGAAATGATTTGAATTGTATGATTCGTCACTATGGACCTCCAACGTGGTTTTTGACATTGAGCCCGGCAGAATGGTGTTGGACACAATTAACTGATTATTTGAGGGAAGTAAATCCTCACATGGCAAAAAGATCAGCCAACGATCTCATAGCTGCTGACCCTGTATCAACCTCAAGGTTTATCGATATTGAGTTTCGAGCTATGTTGGATTTTATGTGTTCGAAAAGTAATCCCATTGGCGAAGTAACACATTACTTCTGGAGGAGGGAATACCAAGGAAGAGGTACTCAGCATTTTCATATGTTGATATGGATCAAAGATGCACCTGTTCTTGGAATATCGTCAAAAGAAGAGGTGGTAGAATTCCTCCAGAAGTATGTTACCTGTCGACTGCCAAATAAAAATATCTCTCCAGTATTACATCGCCGTGTTACAACCCACCAGTACCATCATCATAATTCCTATTGCATGCGTAGTAAAACTGTGGGCAGAAAAGATAAAGTTAACAAAATTTCCACTAAAAGAGTTTGCCGTTTCTCGTTTCCAAAAAATGTGACTGATCAATGGATTATTAGAGACGTTGAAACTTCTATAGCTGGCCGGCGACAACTTAAAGCCAAGTGCCAGTTGTATGATAATCCTCGTAGTACACAAGAAGTATGCATTAATAATTACAATCCAGCTATTCTCACTGCTTGGGAAGGTAACATGGACATTTCATTTGTTGGTGAGAAATCAGGTTCGTTGGCTTGGTACGTTACTAAGTATATTGTAAAAGAAGAAAAAACGCATGTTGCCGAAGTATTTGATCAAATTAACAGTACCAAATCGCTCACAAGTCGGCTATGGAATGTTGGGTTACGTACATTGAGCAACAGAGAGTGTGGTGCCCTCGAAGCTTCAGATACGCTATTAGGAAATTCACTATACGGTACGGATCCAGAAACTTCGATTAAATGGGTTGATGTGAACTTGATTAGAAGTAGGAGGGTGAAACCGCAAAAGACTATTGAGGCTATGGATACAAAATCTACCGATATTTTCTTTCGCGGTTTGGTCGACTACCACTACCCAAACCGACCTAGCGCATTAAATGAAATAAATTTGTACGATTACGCAAAGTGGTACAACATAGTCAAAAATAAGCCCACTCGTAAAGATTCTGAATATTACAAATTCGGCAACGGTTTGTATTTAAAAAAGCGATCACGTGGTTACCTGATAAATCATTATACGTATGATGTTAAGACAAGACCCGAAAATTACTTTTATTCGTTGTTGTTACTATTTCAACCGTGGAGAGATGTGGATGAACTTAAAAATGGGCATAGCACATATGCAGAATCGTTTTTATCAATAAAATCAAAACTTTCTGTAGCTGTGCAGTATCACGATCGTTTAATTGAGATTGAAAACAATATGAATGAAATTAAAGAATTAATTGAAAAAAAGGTAAATGAAATAGAGATAGAAGACAACAATGAATCACAAGCAGATATTATTTTACTCGGTGGCATTGAAGCTGATGAAGCCATGAAAGATTTTAAAGACATGGACGATAAACAAGAAGAAGAAGAGGTTGATGAAATGATCAAGGAATTGAATTCTGATCAGAAGCGAGTTTTCGATCGTGTTACAGAGGCTGTAAATTCAAATAAAACTCTTCGAATGTATGTCAGCGGCGAAGGAGGAACTGGCAAAAGTTTCTTAATAAAAACTATACGCTGTTGGCTTAAACAAAAAGTCGAAAAAGATACGGCTGTAACAGCACCTACAGGTATAGCCGCTTTCAATATAGATGGATTAACGGTTCACAGACTTCTTCAATTGCCTGTTCAACATGGAGACACACCAAAGTACAGAGAATTATCAGATTCAGTTTTAAAAATCATTAGGGATCAATTGAAAAATGTTGCTCTCATTATTATCGATGAAATATCAATGATATCTAATATTATGTTCTTGTATATCCATCTTCGACTAACAGAAATATTTAATACCGCCAATACAGACGATGGGTGGTTTGGAAAAAAACATATTGTCTTATTTGGCGATTTATTACAATTGCCACCAGTTCGCGAGGATCCGATATTTATAAAACTGAAGAGATCAGTCGTTGAAAAAATGCTAGGATCTCTTGGAAGTGCTGAATTGTGGACCAATTTATTCACATACGACGAATTAACTATAAATATGCGTCAAAAAAATGACCCTTCGTATCGAGAAATGCTCTCACGTCTACGTTTAGGTTTTGTTAATAGCCGAGATATAAGAACTCTAGAATCAAGAAAAATAGCTTTCTCAGCTGATAATTTCAGTGACAGAGTCGGACAATTATGTGATTATATAAACAAATTACCGTCTGATGCAGTTTGTTTACTTCCTACCTGCCATATGTGTGATGTTCTGAATGATGCTATGCTAAGTCGAATACCATCAAATGAGATTAAATTAGTAGCTTACGATATATTAGATTGTCCTGTATCGTTAAGAAAGAAAACAATAAAAATATTAGATCGAGAGGAAGAAGATACAACCCGGACAGCAGGTCTTGCTCGAGTCATCACTGTAAAAATTGGCGCAAAAATTATGATAAGGAGGAACATTGATGTAACGATAGGTCTTGTAAATGGTACTATCGGGACAATTGTTTCCGTTTCATATGCTGTAGACAACAGTGGCGTGGAAAAGGTAAAGATAGTGTTACCAACGAGAGTCGAATATGACATAGAAAGAGTAAGTGTCAAATTTCAAGTAATGGATGGAGCGTTTGTTATTCGAAAACAATTCCCTTTGTGTCTGAGCTACGGTATTACGGTTCATAAAAGTCAAGGGTTGAGTTTGAAAAATGCTGTTGTTGATGCTGGCAATTCCATATTTAGTTGCGGTCAAGTTTACGTTGCTTTGTCTCGAGTGACATCGTTAGACGGTTTGCACCTGATTAACTACGACCCGCATTCCGTTCGTGCAAATTCATTGTGTGTTATTGAATATAATCGAATGAGAGAATTGTATCGGCCTGATCTTGCAAAAATAGACGTTTCCAACGAACGCGCATCAAAAGTTGCAGATTTTAATTGGGCAGTACCAAAACGGGTTATAGAGTGCCAAGTTCCAAATCAAGATAACCATCATAAAGGTGACTGCCGTGTCAATGGGTTGCAGAATATCGATGGTGTATCATGTTACGCTAACGTAATTATTCAATGTATATTTCATTGCAAATCGATACAAGGATTGTTGTCGAACAGTGCCGACCAAAGAAATCCATTGAATATATTGTTTCGTGATTATTTTGAAAAAAATAGTAACAATCTCACAACAATTTCTATCCGACAATTTATTGGAGAACCATTTGATGAAATTATTCAACTCGACGCATCTGATTTTTTCATTGCACTTTGTGAACATTACCATTCAGTTCAACAGGCAGTAGAACATAAAATATTAATTAAAATACGTTGTCAATCATGTGGTTACACAACTACTAGCGATCAAAAATCCAATTATATCTTGACATTAAAGGTACCGAAAGTGAAAAAAAATCTTTCTCTACAAGAAATACTAGATCAAAATTTGTCGAAATGGAGCGATATTGATGGACCGTGCAATAATTGCGCTGTGATGAATAAATGTATAGAACAGTGCAATGTAACAATAACTCGACAAACGTTGGTGATTAAAATGGCCTTAATGACAACTAATGAAAAAACAAATGGAATATGTAAACTAAGTTGTAATATCAAAGCTGTTCCAAACTCGAAAGTAATTGTAGGTGGCAATACGTATAAAGTTACTGCCGCTGTATTTGACAATGGTGAAAGTATTGTCAGCGCAAATTATACCTGCATGATCCGGCATGGTGCATCTGCTTGGATTCATGTCAATAATGCCATTATCGAGAAAAAAAATTGGCCCAGGAATGCTAAAGATGGCTATATATTTTTTTTAGAGAGAATTCAACAGAAAACAAAATTATAAAAGGTGAATGTCGTAACAGATAATGATACGAAATCTGTTTACTGTTTTCCAGTATGAACAGTGGTATGTCAGTGTTCTGTTAATAAATACTTCATACACACAATAACATACAATATACTCGTTTCAGCGATATAATTAATATATATTACAGAATGAAATGGTATGGAGAATACTGGAAGTTCAGAATAGACTATAATTGAATTTTACAGGGTTGTAGAATGGAAACTCCGCCATTGCCGGTCCCAAGCCCGGATGAGAAAGGAGGAGGGCTACATACATTTTACAGCCGATTGCTTCTAGATTATGCAAAAAAATGAAAAAATTCTCTAACATTAAATGCTACAAAAATTCGTACAAGTAATTATTATAGTTGCATTAAACTATGCTGTAACTAGTGTACTGACATGGTTTGTTATCAGTCGATAAGATTATCGAAAATATGTTTCGCTATCTCCCTCACACGCATTGATGCTCAATCGGTAATAACCCCGTAGGAAGAACAGACAGACGATTAAAAACAATGAATATTACGTACAGTGAAGAAAAGAAGTCGGAAAAATACATTTTTTATGTCTTGTTCATTACAAAAAGAAATGATATCCCAGCAAAAATCCCCTTTGGGGAAAAAAATTGGACAAGTACGTTTTCGAATGGGTCCCTACAAAAATAATCCCTACAAAAATATTCCCAACAAAAATAATCCCTACAAAAATATTCCCAACAAAAATAATCCCTACAAAAATAATCCCAACAAAAATAATCCCTACAAAAATAATCCCAACAAAAATAATATACCAGCGCAAAAACGCACCAACAGTAATACACCAATTCAAAAAGGATCTGTTTGATTAATTAAAAGTAATTCTCCATTACAAGGAAAATTACCAATACAAAAAGGAGTGATATAATATTTGTGGACAAGCTATGGGTGTGAGAAACATTTTTGGAGGCAAGCTGTGCGTATCAAAAATAAAAGTATATTCTGAATAAAAAACCATGAAATAATTTCTGGGTCAAATTTTCCGATTGAAAAAATAACTAGTTCGTAGATGAATCGGAAAAATCTGCGGAAAAGTAAAATTACTGTGACGTTCCATAATTTACGATTGACTGTAATTATCAAAATTGTTAAATGGGTGAGTAAGGTAAAAGCATTGTACTTGTCGGGCCCGTTTTTTATGGAAGTTTTCTGATGAATCCCCGTACAAAAGCCAACACATTTTTTAATGCGGTATCAAAAGAAAAATTGTCATCGCAATGATTGCAATACATATAAAAAGAACATTTAACTCGTCATTATGAAGATATTTCATTTTTCAAAATTTCGCTGTGATAATGAGCCTTAATATGGTAAAGAAAAAACAGATTAAAGGCTATTAATAAAAATTGAGAGCGAGACATTGACAAACTGAACCTCAAAAATAATGCGGCGATGTAAATAGAATACGACTCCAATCAAGACGACGCTGAACAAATTTAAAAAACTTTACATTGATTCCTCAGATACTATGGATGAAAGTGAAAATTGTAAATTCTGTTTTCTGCG
>JABMBT010064393.1:0-11707 GCA_018906895.1 Odontocolon sp. PSUC_FEM 10030002
TATACGTACACCGGCCAACCCGATCGACAACCATCCCCGTCGTCTCTCTATACCGTACAGAATTGTATACATATGTACAAATGCTTTATACAACACCGCCACAGCGTTAAGTCCTTTGACCTTTTCCCAACCCCGCCAAAGTCACTATCAACGCGCCAGTTTTTTTCATTATCTTTATTTTCGATAAAGTAACGTTTTTCTTTTACTTTTTATGTACGTTACAATATGTATAATGCGTTATTAATGTGTATGAGTTAAATTAGAATATTTGAGATTGTATAATACAGTAGAACACGGAATTTTTACCTCGACGTAAAAAATTTCAGTATTTTCGGTTTTTAACACAGATCTCTTCAGATTTCAGGGAAATCTCTACGATAATCGTAGACGGTGAAAAATTTCCGATAGTAATCACTAACATTTTACTAAAAACGAAAAATACATTTTTGACGATAGAGATCGCCTAATATCCTGATTAGATTTTTTTTTTAGTTTCCAGTATTCCGGGGATTCATTTTTTCTCCGATTTTTGCTACCTGTTTGGAGTGTTTTTGATAGGAAATTTTTTGCTGATTACATAGAGATTTCCTCGAAATCTGAAGGGATATATGATAAAAATAAACAAAATGAAAAAACTTTCCCGTGTTTTCAATCAGAACCCCATGCCTGTTAATAAAGTATTTGGTTTAAATTAGAATTCTTGATACTTCTATGAATAATTATTAAAATAAAACGATTTGTAAATTATAAGTCGGATAACGTGCAATTGTGTCGAGTTGTCCTTCGGCATTAGTCGAGCTCCGGGGAAAATGATTACACGGTAAGAATCGTTGGGAGTTGTCGGGGTAGAGGATAACGAAGCTGCTTATCTCGCTAAAGGCGTCCTGAAAAGTAGCCAAGCGACCATTGACACAAAGTGCTCCGAGAGGTCTTTCATATTCGCCTTTCGTGAGACAGCGTGAGCGAACGCACGATGGTCAGTGAGCTTTGCTCGCAAACTTCTCGTCGCTGTTGTTGTCGCACGAGCTTTAACTGCATCCACGATAAGATACCGCTGCAACGTGTGTAGCACGGAAGCGAAGACTCACTCATAGCCAAGACTCGACCGTCTATTATTGTCTACATAAACACGCGGTGCTAAACTAACCGGGAATACGTCCCTGGTTCTTTCTACTCGACACGTCCGAGTACCGTCAACGTGTACAAAAATATCTATATCTATTCACGAACAAACTATAATCGATGAATCTTATCATCATGAATTTCGAAGGTTCCGTTAGGCAGCTTAAATTCTCAAAGATGAAAGGTCGAGGAGGATATGCCGAGTTTGAAACTCGATAAGGTCGAGGACACTGCGCACTAAAACTATTGCCGCTCCAGGCTCTGTCACTGCATCTCCGCTTTTACTTTTATATCGGAATGAGGAGTGGGAATGTTTGAATTGTTATCAAAAACGTCCATGAATTGTTTTACTTTTTTTTTTATATCTCTGTATAATGAAAAAAATCAATCATGTATGAAAAAAGTACAAATTTTTAAAACTTTACAGTTTTATTAGGTGTGCTATAAAATGTATATTCAGGCTGTCTTCGATCAACATGGCACACAAGACACGAATATCTTTTTAAATTTCTACAAATGTAATATATAGTAATTTAACGAAAGTCATCAATTTATTTTCGGTAATTTCAAGATACACGCAGTTGGTCGGTTCATAAGAATCTCACACTCGATAACCACCTACTATACCGCAAGACTTGAAGCTAGAATCAGACGCGATAAGAATCTAAATGATAAGAAGTAAGCGATAAAACGGAGACACGTGAGAAAACCCGCGAGATCGTAGACGGAGCATTTTTTATTCCCAATGTACAGGACGGTACAGATTTCCGGAAATCCTTCGTCACTAAAGCTATAAAACTGGAAATACCTCAGTTTTTTAAAATGATTTACGCGGTTAATAAAAGCAATCTTAATTTTATTGACGCTTAACAAAAAATCTGTAATTGAGTCCCGGCAGAGTGCACTTTGAATTTTGCTTCTGAATAACTCTGTACATTCCGAGTCTGGTCGTAGCTGTTGAGGATACGAGACGAGCTGGACAAGTATAGAAAGGACAGGCAAGGAATTTGCGCTCCCATAAAAATGCTTTTTTTTTTCTTTCTTTTTTCTCTCTTACTGCCTTCGTGATAAGATAAGGAAAAGGCTGCTCGGCTACCTAAATACCGGACGTCTTTCTACGGGTAGGTTATGATTCGTTTCAGAGTCAAACCGAGACGAAATGGGGGGGAACCGACGCGATGGGTTTACATATTGCATCTAGGAAAGAGTCAGAGTCGGTTTGAAGAGGAGATAAATAAGACAGATCGAGAACAAGAAAACGAGTCGCGTCGTGGTTTCTCCTGACAGGGTTCCGAAGTATGTGACCATCGAAGTACGAGCCCGCGAAAGGGCTCTTCGACGAGGTGTTACCTGGACGTCGACCGACCGAGTGCAGGATAAAATAAGGTGGGAAGGGCCGGTCGGTCGACCAACCGGTCCAGCTCCTCGACGGTTCGAGTTTAGCTCAGCTCGCGCGCCCCAGTCAATGAACTCGGCGTTCCTACTTGAGCCATGGCAAACTCGTGACGCTGACCCCGCATCATGGGGGTAAATGCCTCTCTTGCGGACGCGTGTTATGTATAAAATGCACTCTTCGAATCGTGCACCTTTCAATTATATTGTCATTTAAAGTTGTAATAACGAGTTCTTCACCGAATGATCGCAAAGCATTATTGTTGTTGTTGTTGTTGTTGTTATTGTTGGAAATGGGGTAAGGGTATTCCTTACATTTTTGTTATGAAATTAAATTCATCTGTTTGCAGATGCAACTCAGGGTCGACAAACTCTGCGGGGTCAGTCGGAGAGGAGTGGCCGACCGTAGAATCCCCGAGGGCTGCTGAGTCTCTTACTGAATGGCAGACGAAGCGACAATGGACTAGCTTTTAATGTCTTCGGTAGCGTGACGTTGCCAAGGATGCACCCGTTTCTTTTTCCGATCGTCGGAGTCGACGACACATCGATAGAAATACGTACGAAAGGGCCACCTGAGGCCAATTTAAATCTGGCCGGAATTAAATTAGCTGACCTTATCGCGAGCGGTTAACGAACTTGGCCGGCTCGACTCGCGTTTCGTTGCCATACCCGCGACGAAAGCGATCGTCGAGCTCTCCGTGTATAATACTCGACGTATCGCGAATAAAATATTTCAAAATATATTTTTACATATGACCTTAAATAAAAATGATATTCTTTGTCTCAGAAATATTCGAAACTACGCGAGTGTCTTGGAATCAATGCGATCGATTATCAAAGTCGATGGAGAGTAGAGCGAGCGTTAATTGCAGCGAGTCTCGGCGAGAGAAGGCGAGCGAGATGGATACCGATCCAAGCTTCGAGGTCGACGGGCCAACATCGACCGTCGATGGTATCGATAGTGCGGAGGGCAAGGCTGCGTATGATGGAAGTCGTGTACACCGGCGATGCATCGCAACGTATGCCCGTTTCGTGCTATTATCAATCGTCGAGATGTCCAAAAGGACCTTGGAATGTACCAACCAAATACTCCGATCCATTATAAATACTCAAATACGTTCACTTTATCTTTCTTAATTTATCTTTTTTAACTCATTTCACAAGTTAGAAATTAATATTTCAATGTTATACATCCGACATTTAGATAAAAACATTAGTTTCTGAACCTAAGAAAAAGGAATTGTTGAAACATTGAAAATTCAGTTGACCGGACTAAATCCGGCGGAGACAGGCTGCCAAGAGATCATAGAGTTGGTAGAACAATATGTTATTGTTGCGATCATTTATTTATTTGAGCTGACTATTTCTTTCTCTCTGTGCACAGAATAAAAAATGATGCTTTTATACTTCCCAACTAAAAGTACTTATCCCGATGATTATCAAGTGCAGAGACGACGTTACAGGTGCTGATGTAGCCGATTTATATTGGAGTGTCGTCGTCGTCGTGGTCGTTGTAGTCGTATAACCAGACAAGGGAGGCACCAAGCCGATTGGATAAAGACCTAGATGGCAATGATGATTCGTGAAGCAATCTTTCTCTCACTCGATGCGAGTCGACTGGCTTATATGACCCAGCGTCTCTACGTATATATCTGTTTGTTGCTGTATCATACGTTTCTGCACTCGGTGTGCAATGCTCACCGCAGCCAAACCAGGCTCGACTTACGCGACACGTTGCACGTGCGACTCTTTCAACGCTGCAATGACTGTGCATCGCTGTATCATACGTAAACTTCAACTAACGCGAGATATACATTTCTTTCACACGAGAACCTGCGACTAAAAAATGTTGATAAATTATTAATAAAATAGACGAACAATTCGCTTTTCGTTATTTATATAAGTTTGTTGTGTAATTTTGGTATTTTTTTATTATTGACGAAATATCGCAATCATTCAGCACGAATTACAATACTGAATGGAATATTTACAAACGTTTCAAGCGTTTTATCCGATTCATTTGTTATTCAGCGCTCTATAAATGTACTGCAAAAACGATTATCATGCAGAAGGTGAGAATCTCAAGGTATACAAACATTCTTACGCCTCAGTGTGAAAGGTTTAATTATACGAATTTCAAGAACATTGAACAGGAGGCGCAAATTGCATACTACTTTAAGCGGAAAATGATCTTGATCGAATCGATCGATCTCACTACTGCTCGCAATTTTGATCCAGGCGAGTGCTGCGCTGCGCTGATCGCACAAAAACATTTTTCAAACACGTGCATGAAAAAGTGCACTTTTTGTAACGAATTTCAATATCGTTAGAAAAAGTGCACTTTTACGCACGTGATTACAAAATTGTATTCGTAACTTGTGCAGAATTAGGCTTTCCTGACTCGTGTGATTGCAGCACTCCTCAAAAAATACCATTTTCTGCACTTGTTACGAAAATAACTATTTTTGTATTCGTTCGTTCGTTTATCGAATAGAATGCAACGATTACCCCAAAATAGGGTTCAAAAAGAGTCTCGGATAGGTGACGTATTTTTTTAATGATATCGTAGTTATAAATATGATTAGAATTTGTGCTTTTTCGCTGCAAATTATATATACTCTATCTATGGTACATCCTACTGTAAATAGCACATATATATATTGACGTAACCGCGAGCCGCTGGCGCGTCGAGGTAATAAACGTAAGGCGGTCGTGTGCGAGTACATAAACGAACGAGCGATGTTTTCCGGCCTCCGGGAGAAGGCAAAGGTTAATCGAGGGACGGCCGGCATTGTGAGTATGCGAGTCCTCGATCGGCAATGGTATGGGAAAAAATAAAGAAAATCTGCGTTCGAGACACTCGTCGTAATCATGTGGAACATGTATAAATTTATCGTATAAACACCGCTTGCCGATTATCAAGACAAATATTCATGTTCTCGATCGTCGTCGATATAAACACTCATTATGCACACACGCTCTCAGTAGCGAATTGCGAAAACTCTGTATACGTGCGCAGTTACGATTCTCTGCAATATCCATCAGTACCGATCCACGCGATTTAATACGAGCGCGCGAAGCCGCGTGATGAGAGTCACGCATATACGACTGTGTTATATATGTATCGTATGCAGCAACTTTAAATGCACGTGCGTTTGCGCTTCGAGAAACGCTCGACACGTCCCGATTGATGAATGCAGAGGTGTGCGACGACGAGAGGTCGAGGGCCAGCCTACATATTCATTGACAACGCGCCACTTGCTTCCGGCGCTGCTGCTGGTTCTGCTGCTGATGGTCGTAGTCTCGCTCGTCCTCGCCTTCGTCGTCTTCGTCGACTTGGTCGTTGCTGAGCGCATCAGCGGCAAGCAACTCGCGGTATCCGTGTACCACGTTTCGTTGCTCTTGCATATATGTATATACCGTGGTACTGTATCTATTTATACGTAGCCGTCAAGTATCTTTTTCAACATTTTCAAGCGCTCACTGAATAGGAGGGCACGTTCGAGCATTTAATTGCCAGCGGAAAGAAAAGCTTTCAGTATTCTGTGTTTAAAAATCTTTGATAAGAATACGATAATCATTGGGAATGTATTTTTGTTTACACCGAGATATCGAGTAGGATCGAAAATCAGAGATACATTGATTTAGGTAAGATCGATAAATTAGTCAAGAGTGCCAATAAGTTTACTCTGTAATTTCTTCTACGGAAGTACGAGCGTATAATATGTCCTTGCCTGAGATAATTGCGATACTCAATGTTATTAAAACACACTCCCCCCCTGCACGTCTCTCGATGATTTCTGCCGGGGATATTAGTTACAATATTGTTGGTCTCTTCCATCGGGAATAATGAGCCGTGTAATTTTATGATTCGAGTCTGTACGTCAGGGAAGTAGATACATACAACTATACGTCGATTAGTTTGAGAATCATAGCTCCAGCGAGTAAACTGGAGGATGGCAGCAAAGTCTCGGTCTTTCGCGACTCCAAGACTGTAGCACGAGTATTAGATACATATTTTTTCACACATTTTCCCCCGATGAAAAAAAATCTGTCCCGTTACGTGTATATGTTATTATTGACTGTACTATCGTGATCTTTGTGGCACATAATACGAGATTAATGGCCGTTACCATGAGACCTCTTCAATATCCAGTCCATGATAACGCGTGTGTGCGAGTGCACGTACAGAATTATACATTTATTCAAAGATTCATCGTTCGAGCGAGAAATAAAGAGAGAAAGGTTATCGTGTCACGAGTCCACAGGGTAAAACGATTCGGATCATTGAGAAGCGCCGAGTAAACATCCTATCTCTCGGCAAGCACGACGAGACTTCTGAGCTGCGAATAGTCTTGTAACTTACCGTTTGTGATAACACTTTACTCGGGAGCGAATGATCCTTTGCGTAAGCGCGCGATGCTGTGACGCCTCTCTCGACAGTTTCGACGAAGAAATAGAGCTAAAAAAAAGAAAAAATCAACTAAATTCGGAACGCATTTAGATAGGCACTTTTTTAACATGTTTTTTACGTAAAGAAGGTTACTGCCGGGTGATTGAAGTATCGGAAATATTAAATCCAAGAGAGAAAAGTTAACCACTGTGTAACTGTGGATGATAAATTCGTGTCTTATCGCATTTTCTTATCGATATTTTGAGATCGAGACTTCGGTGTCTTTCGGCATATTTTTCACGGTTATTTCTAACGATTCATTCGTTTCGTAGTTTTGTGACGTTCCGGACTATTATAGATTATCCTGACACACAGTTTAGATGGCGTTGACTGAGCAATGATCAATTTGCATATGAGACACGAAACCCAAAAAATATAAACTCTATTCCGAATACATCTACGAGATACGAATTTATCAGTTATTTATATAAAAAAAAGTTGTAACTATAAATGATTAAAATATCTGGAATATGTAATCGGAGATAGAGCGTGACTGTATAACTCTGAATGATAAATTCGAATCTTATCACTTTTCGTTATCCATATTATACGAGATTAGGTCTTTGCATCGAGTCCAGACGTTTCTTAGTTATTCAGACCCATTCGGAATTATAGAACGATATAGCCAAATGTTCCAAACTCCATGGAATTTGGAACATCGATACATCGAGTTTCAGATAGACATTACGCATTGAAATCGCGATAACGACGTACATATATACGCACGAAGAAACTACATTATACGGAAGCGTTCGTGGCGAAGGCGTTCATTTTCAATCGTCACACCTATAAGTCTATGCGATCGAACCAAAGAGACGGAGAGGGAGCGGCGGGCTGTAAGAAGTGCTCGTATCTCGCGAAGGTACGACGATGCGGGTAGATCGATTGATCCGTCGCGTTCGGAGTACGATCGCGAGGGGCGGGATTGTACAAACTCGCGCGGACTCTGTACATCTAATACTCCGGCGCAAAACATCGACGTGATGTAGATATCACAAACAACATCTGTCGATGTATACGCTCGAGTAGTCAGGATCGGGACTCATTTTACATTTTACATTTACTTATGCGTTTGCTTTAATATTAAAAGTATCGCGAGCTCATGCTTATTTATAAGTATATGTGCGTTGGGAGATGTATATTTTATATAGAATCAAAGGACTTTCTGCAGTTAATATAATGTAACAACGAGGTGCGAGGCAAACCGGATAGTCAGAAATATAGCATATATATTGGCACTTTGCGGGACCGTATACATATAGTTGAAATCCATAGATTGGCGCAGGTGCGCAGTGGCTAATCCAGTGTGGTTTTTTACGCTGCTGTAGTTATATATAGTACGCGACAAACGTGAGTGGTCGAGGATTGCGTCGTGACACACGTATCTGTAGGATGCGTACCACGACCTCGAGTGCGTGAGATGTACGTGGAATCGCGTAGGTAAAGTATCGAAGAACGTACGAGAGAAACAAACGAATGATCAATCAGTATGATTCTCTCGAGATTGTCACGAATTTGTTTACATTGCGGTTAGTCTATAACGATGAATATGTGTGCAGTTTTGCATCACTTGTTAGACGTATCTAATAATATCAAAGTCACGAACTAATCACGTGCGTAAATTAAAACCACGTGGCAGTGATGACTGCCTAGTTTTACCTATATGTAACGAACAAGGATGTATATATCTCTTACCAGTAGCATTTTGCAGAAGAAAATTATTGCAAACCGCATCAGTCTCATAATACATATCAGCGTTGATATCTTGGTTAAATATTGATTCTAAAAAAATCGTTTCATACTCAAATGTTCGGAAGTTTCTGCGAGACTCGAAAACATTTACGAACGAAAATTACCCGTTGAATTGGTACCGCGTGACGTTTATTTTTTTGAATTCCAATTTATGTCTCAATCTATCGTGCCAAAGCTATTGAATCGAACAAAAATTAGTGTACGATCCCGCGGAAACGAATGTCACGAGTCTGTTTAACTTTATCCTACAGATTAGTTTCGTTGTACGACACCATCGTGTCGAGTAGTTGAAGACCGTTTCAACTTTTACGAGAGTGAATCAACGACAACGAAAATCGCTCGAACTCAAGAACGTGGATCGGCACGCCACGGCCAACCCGAGTCGATCGTCCCGCTTGCTTATGCTCCGGGTGCTGTTCGCGGCCTCGTCTACTGGATATTTATCTGCTCTATTAATAATAATATCGTTCGCATTCGGCATTACGATAATTACAAGCTGCGCCTCAATCCCCTCTGCGACGGCCTGTGTATACTTTATATACAGCATACATATATATATAAATGTGCTTTATCTACGGTATAGAAGATAACTGTAGCCGCAGAAGAATACAGCGATTCGTGAGCAATATATGTACGTGCATCACGATTATTCGTAAAGCAACATCGATACACGGTATATCCACAAATAAGTGGAATGGCGTGACGACGCGCACCGTAATATACGATATGATTTATGTCCGCGTGTCTCAACCTTGATTCGCATCCCGCTGCTTCTTCTACCTCCGTCTCCGTGACTCCGTCGAAATGTTACACGTAAGAGTACACAGATCCTCCGTTCCCTTCAACGAGGAATCAAAGAGAAACGAGCGACGACTCGAAACCATAAGTGGAGCTGGAGGTCCTTGCGATTTCATCCTCGCGAAGACTCATGTGGCTCATCGCCGTTATTCCACACTCAATATCGTCGTTTCTTTTTTGTCGTATTTCTTTCCGTCATCCGTCTTTCTGGATGCAATGTCTTCGGGCAATTTTGCTCCGAAATTGCCATTATTTATTTTTTTTCTCGCCTTCAACGTCATCGCATCGACGGTTCGATACGTATCGATCGATCGGATGGAATGGTTTCATCAAAACCGTGTTTTGGCTTTTGTCTTTGTCGAAATCATTTATTCGTCATCCGTCTTTCTGAATGCAATGTCTTCGGGGAATTTTGCTCCGAAATTGCCATTATTTTTTTTTCTCGCCTTCAACGTCATCGCATCGATGGTTCGATACGTATCGATCGATCGGATGGAATGGTTTCATCAAAATCGCATCTTGGCTTCTGTCTTTGTCGAAATAATTTATTTATGACGGTTGAAAAGAGAGAGCGACGATCGTAAGATCGCGCGAGTGTGCGACTGTGCTGACAACACAGCCTCCCGTGGGACATCAGCACCAACGGAGAGTCCGGATCGAACCGACTGTACGACCGGTCTCGCCATATTAGTCCGTTCGCGCGGAGGCCGTGTGTCTTCTCTTTCCGTTGGTGCGAGCTTGACGATGACGTCAGCCGGGGGTTGTCATACTGCAGCGTCATTTGTACAGTAGCAGTCATAATCGTCATAAATGTTGATCATCGATTCAATGAGAAGATCCGGTCCATCGGTGAATGGCAATACAATCGATGGAGTACCGTGTATTGCGTTGGTCCATCGAGACGAATCACCCTGCAATGCAACGCAATTATTAAAATTCGTATCTATTTTTATAAAATTTGGAGCAGGGTGGGTGGAGAGTCGCACGCGAGGGATGCAACGTCAGCATCCGCCATTTTTGTTCCATGAGGGGTGGTCCACGAGGGATGCTGCGCAGGGAATCGTCCGGGATCTCTTTGCGAATCACAGTGGCACCCGAGATCCGCGAATTTCATTGGTCAAACAAAAACTCTTGCAAGCGGAAATTGCGAGGGTGTTTGCTTCACCGTGATGTCTTATATATCACGCCTCCTACGTTCTCGATCATCTCCGTAATACACACGTGAATCCTTGAAAATGCGATATTTAAAAACAACAAAAACAACTTGCGAGGTTTTTAATATTTTTCTAAGACATCTGCGCAAAAACACGCCGACCACTTGCTAATGTCAAAAAAACGCATTGCAAGAAATCTCGTTGATGTACGAACTCTCGGCTGATTGCTCAGCTGAGAAATTTCAGTCTCGTTCGTTTTCTTCCCGTGGAGAGAATTTAGTCGGATTAAAAGATCCATCGGGAAACGGAGTTTTGCTTTGTATTTCGTTGTACCGCGTTATACGAGGTCATTCGTTACACGCTTTACGTTCGAAAAGTCAACTCTTTTGTATCTTTTATCTGGATGGTAAAATGCTCTGGTCGAACCCGCAACGGGTCACGGGGGTGGCGGCGAAGGGTGCGGCCTCGCTGCTGCGACCATGCAAAATCAATATCACGCGCTGCTTTTACTCCCTCGATCTCTTCTCTTTCTCTCTCTTTCTTCTGTTCCCTTTTTACGAGCTGCCCTTTTCCGTACGTTCTCCCGGTTGATGTAAATTATCGCTGGCGTATAAGCACCGACTGCGACATTGCGCTGATTATACGCCTGAGTACGATTTTGACTCGTTTTTGTTTTATCGCGTGTTTTCGAGACTGAAATCGAGTCGGGAAGATTTTAGTTGACACGACATTCGCCCAACGCGATATCTCACGTCAGCCAAATAAAGTGACTCGATAATCAAAATGACTTCGAAAACGCATTGAAAACGGAGAGAAGAAAAATGTAAATCTGTCCGTTCAAAAACGATCTTGCAAAAAAAAGTGTAGACATTGCAGTTTTTGTAGTTTTACGCTGGAAAAACACCGAATTACTTTATGACACATTATATTTAATAAGATCACCGTTGGAAGAATTGAGTTACATCGAGACAAAGTAATATTTACAACTTTTTTTTTTTATATTTGCAAGATCATTGTTGGAGGGTCTGAGTTACAT
>JABMBT010064503.1:0-11695 GCA_018906895.1 Odontocolon sp. PSUC_FEM 10030002
AAATCTAAAAAAAAAAAAAAAAAAAAAAATGCCCTTTCGGTTGAACATAATTTTTATAATTCAATCAATAATCGCACAATACTATTTAAGGCAAATTGGGAAATGTATATTGTTGAGCTAAAATGACACGCAACATTACTCAGAGTATTTGCACAACGTGCAGGCAAGTTTGTTGAACTTTAACCCGGGGAATAATGCCGTGGTGTAACGCACCCTCGTTCAACCGTGTACGCAATCCGATACCAGCTTTATTTATCTTTTTTCTTTCGTTTTTTTTTTCTTCATCCGCGAGGCTGTTATCTCCGTCGGCGTGCTAAGAATATTTTTGCGGTGCTGTTAGAGCTGCTCTCGCTATAGATAATACACAGCGTAACCAGCATCCGATCACGTTTTCATCGAAGGTAAAACCACGCACACACACGCACGCGAGAGTAACGCCGCCCGGAAAGGTAGTCGAGTTGCGGGTGCGTGGTCTCACGTACAGTGCGAGCCTCGTGATGGGTGTAGGGTGCGCCATGAACGTAGAAAATATAAATATAGCAGAGCAATGGAGCAACGGACGACGTCTACTTATAGGTATATAGACACACGTTTATGTGCAGTGCCCGATCGTGCAGATGCGCACAGAGCGTAGAGAGTCTGTAGGGTGTACGATCGACGAGCATCCACTATGCGGATCGGCTAACGGCCACTCGATCGCGTACTACGACGAAGCGTGCTAATGCTGGCTGGCACAGAGTGACACGACGACCACGACGACAACGACGATGAGTTATGTGTATATATAGAGCGTTCGTTGCCCCATTATCGATCGGTTAATTAATAAAACGAGTGTAAGCCCACTAGCTGATGCCCATCATCGTCCTGAGCACAAGCACACGCCAATTTCCCAACCTCTTCCACCCCTCGACCTCTCTGCTGTGACCTCCTTAATTATATCACTTTCGCAGCAAGTTTCTATTTTATGTCATCGATTACGATCTAATCTTCCGTATCTCCTCGATACACCTCGGTGGATAAAAATATTTACGTCAATATGGATACTGAAGCTTCATTTTATTTGGCGTGCTTCGGTTTTTGATATAGAGAAAGA
Source organism: Odontocolon sp. PSUC_FEM 10030002 (assembly GCA_018906895.1). NCBI lineage: Eukaryota > Metazoa > Arthropoda > Insecta > Hymenoptera > Ichneumonidae > Odontocolon > Odontocolon sp. PSUC_FEM 10030002. The sequence goes on from JABMBT010064503.1 coordinate 1,094, forward strand.
ATGACCCATCGAGCGACCTAAATTCCGGTAATACCAGCGAGAACAAGAACGAGGAAGTTGCCCTTTCAAATTTAATTCAATCTCGATGTAGCCTTTACGCGTTTATCGAATCGTCTTTCTTCGTCCCTCCCATAGCCCTTCTCTGTCTCTTTGTCGGTAAAACGTTTTATCGGATTAATTAAAACCCGGGCACAATATACGTCTATAGGGATATCGATGCTAAGTCCTCGTTGCTGAGGGATTACAGACCTCTATAAAATATATACTTCATTCAACGGGTTCTACTGTTTTGATCTTTAGGATTTCCGAAAGCTTATCGTGACACAAGGTCTTGGGGTTATTATATGTAGAGCCACGTTTCAACGACGAACGAAGCCTGTTAAAAAGAAAGCCTTCGCCTCTCTGTCGTAGCTTTGCTAGGGTGAAAATCTATAAATAAACGATCAAGACGATATTCCTATAGAGAGCCAGGGGGATAATATTCCATATTCCAGGAAGGCATCTTATACTATATGCGATATTCAGGATTTTCTCCGAATCTTTGGTCTTTTTTTCACGCTCCTAAGGGACCCAACACCGACGCTTTGTAGTTCAGTCTACAAACCGGAGACATTGCTGTTCTACGTTACAAGTGACAAGGCCATCTTTCGACGATGTAAATTAGGCCGAAGGAATATAATCGAATACGCCGGGTCACCCGGCACCTCTGAAAGGAATATAAAGTAGGACAACCACGAAGATGAGAACGTTCGGTCGAGACGACCGGAAGAGCTGTATGAGATGATATGAAAAAGTTATACATTTTACGAAACAATTTTTTTTATTTCCGAAAATATTGTCAGAAAATGAAATTAGTTGTTCGAACTGAAAAGTATTTTGAATATATTTTTATCCGAATACTGCCCATGTCTGAAGCCAATATGACTTATCGATATATCTCAAAACCTATACCACAAATTTTGTGGACTCTGAGTTACGAAGGAACATTATTGTATTTTTATTACTCAATGACTCGGATGAGTAGACTCGAATACTAAATAAAATATTTGACGACCACGTAGCAGACGATGTAGGTTTCTGCTGTAGTCTTCATTCTCGCTGCACGTACGTGTACAGGTTTAAAATTGAACATCGTCCAGGCGAATTAAAGTGGAAGAGTCGTTTTTTAGTCGAACGTGGAACGTTTGCGATAGCGAGAGAGCTACTGTTCAACGACGACGACGACGACGACGACGACGACCGGAAGGAAAAGGAACCGTAAACCGTTCCTTTTCCTTCAACATACCAGAGAACGATGCATGAGAGCAGAAAGCACACGCTGAACAAGGGATGCGTTAGCAGCTGTAGACCAGACACGACGCTACGTCGCGTTGGGACTGTTACCGCGAGATTTATCATCGTCGACCCGTGTTCTTGTCATAAAAGTGGCGTAAAGCGAAAGCACGCAGGATACTCGTACGATTAGAGGTGCGACGCAAAGTACTTTCGTACACCGGAATTTGTTGACAGATCAGAAGCCAGTAAATTATCAAATCATGATTTATCCTGGATTACCGGGACTCGATCAAATATTCAAATGTTCGTCAGTAATGAACTGTTAATTGTTAAAACGAAAATTATCGCGTTAAATCGTGAAGCGAATAGATCAATATTGGCGAAAAACTGTTCCTCCCAGTGTGATCCGAAGCCTGGGTGCTTCTTGCATTTCTCACGACTTGTTCTTTTCTATTGTTAGCCAAGTCACGCAGGCACGAAGAGCGTACTTCGATGGAAGTAGGACGCGCCTAGTCAGAGAGTGAGAAAGTGGAGGCAACCAAGTGCAGTGTTCTTCATCCCGATGCCTCGGAGAACAGGTGCAAGCTTTTGGTCCTACATTTGAATTCTATCGATTGTTGCGTGTGTGTATGTCGACAATTTCTAGATTTTCTCGTGTTACTTCGATCTAATACATCGACGGTGGAAAACAGGACGGAGAGTATACGACATAGACGATGGGGCCGAGAGATCCATCTCCACGTCGGACTGAATGTCGGTAGTACCCAGCACTTGAAGTTTCACTCTTCCTTCATTTTCCGTCTCTGTTCGGCATACCGAGTTACGTCGTATATAGTCAGATATGCTTGACAGATGTAAAAGCAGGAGAGAGAAATATAGAGTAATGTCAGGAAATACGAACCTCTTACTCAAGTTTCACTCTTTCTCGCTTTTCTCTTGGGTACACTCGTCTCTATCGAAATATTGTAGTGTGTGCACTACATTATAAGATGAAACAAGAAGGACGCTTTATTTGGGGGGCTTACCCTCATCCTTGATAAATTTTATCTGTGATGGTATTCGGTACATTTATTACAGGCATTTATTTGCCTTTTTCTATACTACCTTGAAAAAATGGAAGGAAGAAAAAAATTGTTTTAAATAAAATAGCACCAGCAGGTCGTTACTACCCGACAGACCGTCTCATCCTTATTGATCAGCAGAGCACAAAAAGTGGACTGCAAAACGGACTGGTCTATATATTTTTTGTCTCGGTGAAGCTATAGAACGGTAAGTGAATTCGTTTCCACAGTCATAAAACTTCACATAACCCACACCGCGAACAACCAAAGGAGTCTCTAACCTTCTCATTCGCTTTCTCTGCACTCTATCTTTTCGTTCATTCTCCGTAACACACTTTGCCAGACGACTGATGAAACCATCGAAGCCGTTCGTGGATGATGTCATGCGAAATGGGATAAACGATTTTCGTTAACGGGCAAAGAGCCTTTGCAGACTCTTTACTTTGATCGTGTGGCGCAAATAGCAGACAGTACAACTATATAGCCAGTGGTTGTGGAGAATCTAGTCTTTCGAGAGAATCCTATAGCAGTAATGGATTCGCGGAAAACCGACTAACGTCGGCCAATTTCTTCGAGCTTCTGTGAAATTTGCCGAGTCTCGTGAGGATATTTGATCGAAAAATCCGAGAGGACCTTCCAAGACCTGAACAAATTTCGATTAAATTTTATCCGATGCATATGCGTGTACAGAGTAAAAGGGGGTGACTTTGGAACGTGTAACATTCGAGTGCGTATTTTCAAGGTTTCAAGTTTTGCTGCTGCATGACATTACATAATTTGCGTGTTGAACACGTGGAGATGAAAATATAGAACGATTCAATCATCGACGATGTATGAATTTTACACCTGCCAATGTTATCCCGCTGCAGTATCGAAGCTATGGTACTAATTTGATAACTTACACACGAACGAAGTTCGTAATTATTAAAGAAAATCCCTGATTTATTTTCATTGGTTTTTTCGTCAAGGCTCGACAGTACTCGAAACGTCCCTGCTTGCAATAATGCGGAGGATGCAATTCCGAGGTCCCGGAGAGAGATGCGTTACTCATACAGGAACAAAGGGTCTTGGTATATTGCGGTCTAACCGTGGCCACCATAAACCGGACGTGCACTTAAAAGCTGCCGTTAAAGAGCGCAAAAGATACGAGAGGGTGAACGAGGGATGGAAACCAAGTTTTGGCGACGGAAGGGACGAGCAGAGTTGATGCAAGAACAGCGAGAGGGCGCGGTTGAGTGTTGAAAAGCTCTTGGGATAGAAGCGTGTGTGTGGAGTCGGACAAATTGGGCCGAGTGTCGAAAGTCGTAACTTCGGCCCTTACGCGCACCCTTCGTTTCCTGGAGAACTCGTTTCGTATCGTAGATGCACGTACGCAACGCGTTAGTGCATTCTATATACGTAGTCCTATAGCACGAACAGTGGCGATGCGTAGAAAGCATCGTAAAAGCTCGCAATATAATATATCTCAAGCGCCGTGCACGAAGCGTGCGTTCAACTCGGGAGCTTCATTACCTTCACCCATCCGAGGTCGAAGCAAAATCGTTGTACGCTTTACAACCCTTCCATATGGTTTCGTGCATTCGCGGAAAATACGAGGTGCCTATTGCGCTATTCGCGATCTGTCTTTACAATCCTGTTCTCGCGAATTCCATCGACATTGTCAGTCACCTATAAAGAAACCTGCGGAATTTTAATATAATTTCATCAGACGGGGAATGCACGTAGTAATTTATGCTGTCGGACAAGAGGAAGGCACTGTAACGACATTCGTTTAAATTCCATTGGATACGTACGTAACAAATGGCTCGATGCATGGTCTGACGTAACGACAACATCAACGATCACGACGGAGTACGTCGGTCGAAACTCAATTATTTTCGAATACCGGCGAATTTGGAGGGACTTTCAGAACTATACATTATCGTACACACAGTCCTAAGGCGTGATCGTCAAGCCTGGGCATGGACTATAGGCAAACTTTTGCGAAGCAAAGACACACACTGTGCGATCGCGAGCGAAGTAGAAACTGCAGCGATAGAGGCAACGAAACATAAACCATCCGCCGGCACATAAATCATCCCTCGGTGCACACCTATGCCGTGCCAGTTTGTATACCCCTTTTTGTTACGTAAGATTTCTCGGATTAGAGATTTTAGCTGATACTCAATCACATATAAAATTATTCACAAATATGAATTCTCAGAAATAATACATTAATCGGGACAGACAGACGCGGACTATTAATAAAGAATTATACTTTTACGAGTATTTTTTTTCGTCTGAACTTGGAAACGACAACTGGATTGAATAAAATGCCGTGGGGAAGCCCGTTTTTTTTAAATAATATATCCATGTTTTACGGATCGTTGCAGTTTGATGAGTCGATGTTATCACCGGGTGAGGAGATTTTGCGTGGCCCAGCTCAGAGACGAGAATATAAAACTCGGATTCACGAGTAGCCAAGTCACACCGAGCCAACGAGCCAAGAGCCACCGACAGAGCACCGAAGTACGCCATTCATTTTTTTCTTTTTAACGTTGCTTTAATAATGGCGGCAGTAACTGTACGAAATGGGTGTCGTACCGGTAATCAGAACAACTCCGACAATGTCCGAAGGTCGCGACATCGAGCTGTCCCACATAGTTGGCCAACCCATTCTGTTCCCGCGATGTGCTCTCGATGATAAATTATTTTCTATACGTTCTTTATTATAAACGCGTCAGTGTACGTGGGTGATTAATTTATCTGATTTATTTATGTATTTTTTTATTTGCGACTATGCGTGATAGAATTCTGATCTTTCTTCGTCATTCTCGTCGTACAACGCGATTCTTTAATGACGTCGCTTTTAAAGCAAAAATCACGGGACGATTATTTTCCAGTGCAGTGATGAGGCAGAAGCTTTTTCGAGCTTGCCAATAATTATTATGGAGCTTTCTTCGCGACCAGAAACTCTCGTTCCTCATTCCACGTGGCGTGCACCCGGTTTTCTGAACTTTAACGTAGCCGATAGTAATTACCGTCATCACGCCATTTTTTTAAATTTAATAATTTCAACGTCATGCAAAAAGCGAAAGAGAGAAGAAAAAAAGTACATTTGTATCATAAATTTTCCGTCGCGTATTACGAGAGTAGACAGAACGGCAATTGGGGCTAGCAAAAATAGAGCGATAGAGGGAATGCGAGGGTGAGGAAAAGAGCTTTGTATACGAAACTCGGAGAATCGAGGTATCACAACTGGCCGGGAGTGTGCGAGAGGAAGAGGAAGAGGGCAGATATGCAAAGCAGACGAGCTTTATGCAAAAGGTCTTCTGCTACCAATTCACTCTCGGCGCACGGGCTCAGCTCGGGTTGGCGCTTATCACTTCGCCTCGGTTCTCTCGTTGGGCACGCACTACCTCTCTCTCTCTCTCTCTCACCTTCTTTGTTCATTTTATTTTGCAGCCTGTGTCGTACGCAAATGTGCAACTGAAGTCAAAATAAAGAGAAAAAAAAAGACGAAGCTTAACTACCAGTGAGCCTGGTCGGATAGAATAATCCTCGGATTGTCCAAGATTAATTCTCTCGAATATCGCAGTCAGTATTCTTGTCACCGGTTCAAAATGATACTTGGTGATACACGACTAAAAATTAAGTGTGAAAAATGTTCGACTTTTGGCGTGATTTAAAGGGTTCAATCGTGATTCCCGATAGTGATGGAATATAGAATCGTTTATAATGTTTGTATCTCGAACATCCTCAAAGCTCATTGGTTCGTGTCTCAGGCGATAAAACCCAAAGGGCCGAAACTGTGGGTGAGGGCAACGTTTTCACCGGTATCAGCGGTGTGAATATTAATATATTAATGCTGCAAATGCCAAGGGTTCAGCATTCGGCTATTATACATCGCCGTCAAAGGATTCGCAGCGATTCAACACTATCGTGCACTCTCGACATAAGCTCAATTAATTTCAGCGGTAGAGCGAGGTCCCTGCGATCCACCCTAAAGGGAGTGTCAATCGAATTTCAGTTAACCATCAGCCGGTATTGATCCAGAAACAGCGGCAACCGAATATTGATTAATTTCGATGCATTATGAAACTCGGCCATTATTTCTGATTATTACAATATTATTTACTCCGCTTTTACATTTATTAATTATAACTTCAGTGCAAATATTTTTGAAACCTTTAATTAAGAGACAGAGTTATTTCGTTATAGCGGAGATATATTAATAATGCTGTCGAATGTATAGTCGAATAAACACGATATCTTCGATAAGCTCGTTATAAATGAAACTCATTTTTTTTTTTTTTTTTTTTTTTTGATAAAACGACCGATACGTGTGTGCATGGCTCGATGATTTTCCGAGTATTAAAATTGCCACATACTCACGTTTGTAGCTTTTTGCGTTTGTATCATATCTTCGAAAACATAAAATATCGTTGCAGCAAAAAGTAGCGCAGCTCTTTACGACTGAAAATATCGTGAATTTCGTGTAATTAATCAACGGTACTTGAATTAAGTATAAATTGTATGCAACAAAAATATGTTTGTAAATAAAAGAAGAAGAAAAGGAAAAATGACATTTTCATTAGAGTCGGGAGAATAAAAAATGTCAAGATCTAGGTGCAACGTGCTGATGACTGGAACGAGAGCACAAGAGTATCTTGCACGCCCGAACCGTCGGCTGTCTATCTATTTTCTTTTTTTCCGTCGCACAGTTGCCGACGTATAACAAGCAGCTGGGTAGCCGGGCAGCCACTAGACACTGTAGTAGCTGGTTAGCTACTATTCTTCGTGGCTCATTAGGTATCGCGTATAGGTCGTCGGAGTGTACGAGACCTCGAGGGGGCGAGCGTTCACACGTCGTACTGCCCGTCGACTCATTTTCCTTTCAAGGGTTTCGCGAGAAAGCGGGAGCCTCCGGTCACGTACTAGCGCCCTAATGTTGAAAAGAAAATAAATGAAAAAAACAACGAAGAATCTTGAAAGCGTCGCGATTAAAAGAAAATAACCGTAAATAACTGGAAATGACCGTATCATTTTTTATCAGCCAAACAAAAGATGACGCGAAACTGAAAATATGTTTCGCGATAATTAAAAGTACGATGTGACCGTTCGGGGTGCGGGAATTGAGTAAAAACATGTATTTTTTTTGCCGAAGCTTTTTATGTATGTGGAATAGGGCTGAAGGTTTTGTTTTTTATCAGGAAGCAGAAGCAGAAGCTCCAGCAGCTCCAGGGATGCTTGGATTTTATAGAATAATGTACGAATGGACTCTGTGGCGAACGTTGTGTATATTATGCCGGGTTTGTATCGCTATGGTGCAACGCGAGTTGTGTACCGGCGAACCACCCCCGTTCCATCCTCCTGTTCACCCTGCCGCTGTTGCTGCTGAGACAATAGTTGCTCGTTCGATAAATCAGCAGCTTGTGGAAGCGCGGTTACGCCCGTGGTTTCTGCACGATCTCGGACAACTTTTGTTCACCCCCGAGGCGCACTATATGTATATTATTTTGCTCGGTTCTTTCCCCCTCCAGGACAATTTGGCTCTCACACCCCCCATTTCGATTTAATGAAAACAGCTAATTTTACGAGAAATAAAATCGATTTGCAGAGAGCGAGGGGGTGGGACGAAATATAGTCACCGGCGAGTTTTACTACTTTTTTCGTTCAACATCCCATGGCCAGAGCACGAATTACAGCGTGCCTCGGTACTCCAACCCGCTCAAGTCGCACCGTACACGGTGTACTCCAACCATTAGGAGCTTTTTATATAAACCCTGTACATTTTCCACTACCATCCTCGAAAGTTACTTACGACTCTCGATAAATTGCCACTTTTTATTCCCGATATATGTACATGCATTTTATCGCAAGCACAATGAGGCTTTACTCTCCCGAAAGTAAAATAAAATTGCCACCATTCTACGACTTTTTTTTTTCCACCTCGCTCTGCTATCTCGCGCACAATTTCCGGTAATATTCTAATGAAAGCGGGGAGCCAATATTTTGACGTGGATGGTGTAATCTCCGGATATTTCAATGTATCGTGAATCTACAGGACACGAAAATTGCTTAATTAAAAGCTCTCTGCGTGGGATATTTTCTCAAAGCGATAATTTATAGTCTGTCCACCGGCAAAGCGGCAAAATATATATATATTTATATAGTTACAAAATCGTAACGACGGGTTGGATTGTAACAGCGTGTTGGTTCGATAAATAAGAAAACACGCGCCTTTGCGAAGACTGTAATTTATTCCCTTAACGAACTATGCGAGAGCTGTAATTATTGCGATGTTATAAGACCGAGAGCGCTCGTAAATCTCAGACAGCCGAGACTCAACGCGCCTTCTCGCATAATTTTCGTGCTCATATAGCGACCAAGTGTCGCAACTGAGCAGCAACACCTCAGACGGCTTCTCCCTTTTCGCACGGATCGTCATTTTAATTACAACGTATCCGGTTAATGAGTTTTTCGAAGCCTAATGAGTGGGTTGATAAATATCGGAACGAAGACGTGGCTCGTTTATACGAAGCGTTTGCTCCTCGGTTCTCGTATACAGGAATACATATTCGCGATATAAAAATGCCCGAACGTGCAGGACGCGAAAACTGTGTGATAAGAAATTCCGGACAAAAAATGTACATGAGCACGCACACCGGGTGGAATACGTAATTAACCGTCAATTAATCACGAGTTCACGCGACTTGATTCATTTTTCCATTATCCATCTGCTGTCGAGAAACGCGAACGCGAAGCGAAAGCGAGCTCACCCGGGGCCAAGTAAAGGATGCCTTCATATTCATTTCATCGGTGGAGCACGGGAAAAGCCCCAGGTGCACAGAATTTTCCTTCGTTGTCTGGTTTCACCTCTCTCGCCGTGGATGAGAAAGATATAACGGGTTAATTGGATATCGCGCACCATATACAACTCGTGCACGGCTCCAAGATCGAATTCTCAATCAAATTTTTAATAAAGCGGTTCCATTAATAACGGATGATAACAAAAAGACGATTTTCCTCAACATTTTTTATTTTTCTACATCTATACGACTCGGTGACGATTTTTTTCAACAATAGATCTATCGAGAAACGTCTTTATCTCTCGGAATTTCCAGAAGTTTCGAGATTCTTCTCTCTGAGTGAACGAGGTGGAGTTATTTGCAGAGGGATGGTAAAAGATGCAGTTACTTTGCATGTAGTAGCGCAAGGATCTTGGGACGCTTTGTACAGATATGCTTTGCACCGAGAGACTAAGTAAATAAACAGCTGTCGACCCTTCGCAAATCCTCACCCCCTTCTGGTCTTAAGGCACCGAGAGTTATTTCGTCTACAGGGCGAAGGAGAGACAATCGACGTTATTTACAGAGTATTCTGGATGAAGATGTTGCGCTCGAAGAAATATAGACGGCGTTGCTTCCACATCTGCTGTCTTATCCTCGAAACTGTATACCAAATCCCCCATTGTGTTTTAAATTAAATCGTCGCCATATACAGTCATTTAACAACAATCAAAAGTCGATTTTAATAAAACAAAAGTTCAATGCAACTATGAAGAAAACAAAGTCAGACATCATTTTTATTTGCTTTGATCGTTGTGAAAATTTCATGAAACCCCTCAACGCGTATCGGCACAAACTTTTATGCTGATATTTAAAAAAAAACGCGTTAAAATGAACCGTCGAAGATACCAAAGCGAGATGAATAGCGGAGATGCCGGAGATGCAAAAAGCGATGTGAAATTCCGAGCTACGTCTGGTGTTGAGCGTTTCGATGAAAATCGTGTATAGCACAGCTTTGCCCGTCCTTTCGCGCACTGTTGCGCAACGATGCTGTAGCGCGCAAAGAGTCAGATTCCTCCGGTCGTCGGCTGCGAATGAAACACACATATACACATTCGTACGTGCACACGTACGAGCTTTGTCGCGCAGGTGCAGAGGAGATTTCCTGGAAAACCGTTAAATCTCGCCTATCGCCTTTTCCTTCATACGTGCCCGCGAGCATGCCCGCGAGCATGCCCGCGAGCATACCCCCTCGACACGACAAATATCCACGGGCCGTTTGTTCCGTCGTTGTTCCCTGGTTTTCCGGGTGGTGCACGGAACCCGTGCGAATACCAACTGTGGAAGCACGAGTGACGGGTACGAACGGAGTTGCATCAGAGGGCTCAAAACCCTCGCGGGAACTCTCGGCGAAACGAGACGCTTGCATTTATTGCAACTTACAGCCCCGTCTGGTCCTCTGCACCAGGCACCTCTATATTTTCCTTATATATATA